>JAUDYJ010000007.1:81689940-81839940 GCA_030761175.1 Masticophis lateralis | reverse complement strand
CTGAATTAGTTTTGCCTCCGGCACCCCCCCCCCCCCGAGTTTGTTGCGTTGACTTGATTTTATGAATCACTTTTAGGCTGTTGTGTGTGTGTGGGTTGCATGCAAATCTCCCTTCCCTTGAAAAACATTTTCATTAACCTTTGTCGACTTTAAAAAAAAAAGAGTCATTGCATTTTAATTTTTTAGGGCCGCATTATCATTCGAGGCACCGTTCCATGAGGCAGGATAATTGCCGCTAATGTCATTTTACAATACAGTAATCGAGTCTGGCCTAATCTCCTAATATGGTCATTCCGTCTAGAAAATGACACTTGAGAAAAATAATGAACTTCTCCCTTTCTGTGTCATCATTTTACGACTGGCAGAGTTGAATCAGTTTAACAAACTGCGGAGAATATTTTAGACCAGGGGTCTCCAATGTTGGCAACTTTGAGACTTGTGGACTTCAACTCCCAGAATTCCTCAGACAGCTTTGGGAGTTGAAGTCCAACAAGTCCTGTTGCTGAGGAATTCTGGGAGTTGAAGTCCACAAGTCTTAAAGTGGCCAAGATTAGAGACCCCTGTTGCTGAGGAATTCTGGGAGTTGAAGTCCACAAATCTTATAGTGGCCAAGATTGGAGACCCCTGTTGCTGAGGAATTCTGGGAGTTGAAGTCCACAAGTCTTAAAGTGGCCAAGATTAGTGACCCTTTTGCTGAGGAATTCTGGGAGTTGAAGTCCACAAATCTTAAATTGGCCAAGATTAGAGACCCCTGTTGCTGAGGAATTCTGGGAGTTGAAGTCCACAAGTCTTAAAGTGGCCAAGATTAGAGACCCCTTTGCTGAGGAATTCTGGGAGTTGAAGTCCACAAATCTTAAATTGGCCAAGATTAGAGACCCCTGTTGCTGAGGAATTCTGGGAGTTGAAGTCCACAAGTCTTAAAGTGGCCAAGATTAGAGACCCCTTTGCTGAGGAATTCTGGGAGTTGAAGTCCACAAGTCTTAAAGTGGCCAAGATTGGAGACCAACTGACGGGCAAACTCAATGGAGAAGCCCGACTCACTTAACAACCGTGTTACTAATTTAACAACTGCAGTGATTCACTTAACAACTTTGGCAAGAAAGGTCCTAAAATGGGGCAAAACTCAGTTATCAAATGTCTCGTTTAGCAACAGAAATTGCAGTCGTACGTCAAGGACTACTGTAGTTTATAGTTTACAGTTTACTTTATTGTCATCGCACATGGTACAATGAAATTAAATGCCATCTTCAGTGTACATAATAACAGGTGGCACGCGGAGCCATATCTGTGGGCATGCAAGCATTGCCTTAGCTGAGCTCCAGCGTGCATGTGCGCGCCAGCCACCTGATTTTCGGGCTTTCTGGGCCCATCGGAAGTCGGGAAACAGGCTGTTTCTGGCCTCCGGAGGGCCTCTGAGGGGTGGAGAAGGCCATTTTCACCTTCCCCAGGCTCCAGACAAGCCTCTGGACGCTTGGGGAGGGCGAAAAATGGGCCTACCGGGCCCATCGGGCAATCATGTGCCAAAAGCCGGGGAGCATGGGGGAGTCACACGTGGGGGGCAAGGGGCATTGAATTATAGGTGTGGGCACGTGCACGTGTGCCCCCCCCCCGGGCAACAACAAAAAGATTAGCCATCACTGTTCTATATAATTGAAACTGAAAACCTGATATTGCAGTACACCGTAGTATTCAGTATGGTTATTGCTCTGGGATAGAAGCTGTTTTTCAGCCTATTTCTCCTTGTTTTTATTATCCTGTACCGTTTGCCAGATGGTAATAGTTCAAAAAAAAAAAAAAGGGTGCCCAGGATGAGGTGGATCTTGATCTGTCCCCCCCTTCAGAGACCCACAAAAACACAGCCAGTCGAGGGTTAAGAATCACTTGGCACACCCCACAGTTCTTATCTCAAACTTGGCAGCGATATGCACACCGTCTGCCAAGGACTTTATTAGTTTACACAAAAAGAAAATCACCTACGTAGCTTTGCCGTTCATCTAGCTTCCAAGACTACGAGGTTGCTATGTTTGTTTTGTTTGTTCGTCACAAACATCTTGACCCACCGTCCTGTCTTATATAGGCTCTGGGTGTGGTCCAGTGACTCATTGATCCTGTGACTCCAATCCAGTGACTCAGGTCTATTTCCTCATACGTCGCCGCAGCTGCAGTAATCTTTTCTCTCGCCTTCTTTGGCGTGCGTCCAGGAATGACGTCTCTCCCTCACTCTCATCTGAGACACCTGTTTCCCCACTACTTGGCTCTCTTTCAGCTGGGACCTGAGACGGTGCCAGAGGGGGCGGGGGGCTGGGAGATCTGGCTGGCTCCTCTTCCTCCTGCTCAGAGCTTCCTTCCTCCAATGGGATAGGCTCAGAGGACGGGGCCACAACAGATCTTTAAGAATGTTTTGAACTTTCTATAAAGCTCTTCCAAGGAGGGGAAAGGACAACCAATGACCCTCTAGGCCCGTGATGGCGGGTGCCACAGGTGGCACGTGATGGCGGGTGCCACAGGTGGCACGTGATGGCGGGTGCCACAGGTGGCACGTGGAGCCATATCGGTGGGCACACGAGCTCAGCTCCAAAACGCATGTGTGCGCCAGCCAGCTGATTTTCGGGCCTTCTGGGCCCACCAGAAGTCAGGAAACACACTGTTTCTGGCCTCCGGGGAAGGTGGGGAAGGCCATTTTTGCCCTCCCCAGGCTCCTAGAAAGGCTCTGGAACCTGGGGAGAGCAAAAAAACAGGCCTACCGGGCCCACCGGGCCATCACGTGCCAAAAGTGGGGGGAGCACGGAGGGGGGCACATAGGATTATGGATGTGGGCACGCGGGCATGTGACCCCACCACGCTCCCCCCACTTTTGGCACGCGATGGCAAAAAAGTTAGCCATCACTGCTCTAGGCAATGATGTTAATTAACTCTCTGGAGTATTGTCCTCTCTGCCACTGTGCAATTGGCAAACCATACACAGATGCAGTAAATTAAAATATTCTCTATGGTACAGCGGTAGAAGGCCACAAGCAATTTTTCATTCAGTTGTTTTTTCCCGAGAAGTCTCAGGTAGTATAATCTCTGCTGGGCACTTTTGACCAGGACTGCAATGTGATCAGGTTCTCTTTTTATGATAACACCCACTCAATCTTTGTACGCCGTAAAAGATTGAGGCTATATGTTATTCCCTTTATTTTCTGTGCTAAAAAGGTTCGGAAACCAATGGCTTTCTTTTCCTTTCCCCTTTTTACCGTACGCCTTCTCCTCTTCTTTCCTTTTTTCCTCCCTTATTTTCCCATGATTTTAATTTTTCTTGGTAGCTTATATTTCGATAAACTCTGTAATACTTTTTGGACCAACTTCCGGAAATCCTAGTCTCAGCCATGTTGCTTGGTGAATTCTGGGTGATAAAATCCTCACTTCTGCTAAGTTGTCCTCTTCAGATTTGCTCCTCTCCGTTTCTTGTTTGCTATTTTTCCGCAAATTAATTCAGCCCTCATAGCCACCTGGGAGAATTGCTTCTCCTAAAAGGAAGAGGAAGCCTGTGGCGTTGACCATCCTGGGCAGCTGCCAGCCCTCCGAGGGCGAGCTTGCTGACGTGTTTTGTCCTTTGCCAGATTCCTTTCTGCATATTCATGGCACATTCTCGGGTCATTCCCTGCTGGCACCCAGCCTGCCACGTCTTTCCACGGGGGACCCTGCACTGCAGGGAGGGTTTAGCTCCGTTGAAGAGAACCGGGGTGGAAGGATGAGTGGGGGGTTCGATAGCCAATTACAAGAAGACAACCCAACATGAATGCAACCCTAAACCAACTCTGTTATTTTCCTAGACTCTAAAGTTAGGAAAAGTTCCCTGGCCATCAAGGTCTGCTGATCAGCAACGGAGTCCGTCTCTGAAGCATCTCTGATAAATGGTACCCAACTATCATGGTAACCATGGTTACAGAAATTGGGTATGTTCCGTCTAGTGAAGAGAAGGACTAGGGGAGATGGGACAGCAGAGTTCCAATATATATATCAAAACCTATGAAAAGAAAGAAAATAGATATTGTACCTTTATAGGGAGGATACATGAGATGTGGGTGTGGCTTACTGATGATGACTAATGAGCCAGAAATAGCTATATAAGTCTCCCATTGGGCAGCACAAAATCTGCTGGCTGCCAGAATGAAAAGAAGGAAAAGAAGAAAAAAAGTCCAAAAAGTAGTGAATGTGATTTCACTCAACTAGGCTTGCAGAAAAATCTTGGTTACGCAGGAAAAACCTGGCTTAAAGAAACACACACACACACACACACACACACATATTCATTTGATTTATATGCCGCCTTTCTCTGGAGACTCAGGGCGGCTTACAATGCATTAAGTAATAGCCTTCATACTTTTGTATATTTATACAAAGTCAGCTTACTGCCCCCACAAACTGGGTCCTCAATTTACCTACCTTAGAAAGGATGGAAGGCTGAGTCAACCTTGAGCCTGGTGAGATTCAAACTTACAGTAATTGCAGACATCTGGAGTTAATCACAATGCTTTTAGTCTGCTGAGCTATCCAGGCTCCTGTATTTGAGGAGTTGCCACAAAGAGGGGGGGTGGGGTATCCATTTATTCTCTAAAGAACCTGAAGGCAAGACAAGAAACAACAGATGGAATTTAATCCAAGAGAGAAGCAACCTAGAATGAAGGAGAAACTTCAGTTAATCAGTGGAACAGTTTGCCACCAGAAGTTGTGGCTGCTGCCATCACTGGAGATTTTTAAGAAGAGACTAGACCGTCAACCATCTGAAATAGTAGAGGTTCTCCTGCTTGAACAGGGGGCTGGACTAGAAGACCACCGAGGCCCCTTCCGGCTCATTCATTCATTCGCCTCCAAAATCCGTCCCAACTCTTGTTATTCTGTCCTTTTGCGGCTGTGCATTTGTGGCAGAAGAAATCTAGCAGAGCTCATGGGATTGTGGAAGGCAGGATATCAGCTTGGAGTGGAGCTAATGCAGGGACATAGAAGTCAAGGTAGGGTTTCCTCCTGAAGTAGAGGGATAGCAGAGTGCTAGAAAGGAAAGGGGTTTGCAGAGAGGAGGAGGAGGAGGAGAATTTGACAACGACTGTGGGGTCCTTGGTGATCTCTGAGCTTGACTGTTTTCTTACAGATGTTTAATGACCCTACTAGGTAACATCATCAGTGCTAGAAAGGGGTGGGATTTGTGGAGAGGAGGAGGAGAATGTTGACAATGACTGTGGGGCCCTTAGTGCTCTGTGTTTTCTGGGAGACATTTCACTACCCAACGAGGTAACATCATCAGTGTTAGAAGAGACCGCATTTCTAAAAATCCTCCCTGGATATTAGTCTGCTGAGATATCCAGGCTCCCTGATATCTGTCTGATCCCTAATATCCCTGATATTAGTCTGCTGAGCCAGGATAGCTCAGCAGACTAATGCATTGTATTTAACTCCAGCTGTCTGCAATTATTGTAAGTTCGAATCTCACCAGGCTCAAGACTGACTCAGCCTTCTATCCTTTCTAAGGTCAATTGAGGACCCAGTTTGGGGGGGCAATAAGCTTACTTTGTATAAAATATACAAAATGATGAAGGCTATTGCTTAACGCATTGTAAGCTGCCCTGAGTCTCCGGAGAAGGGCGGCATATAAATCAAATTTTAAAAAAGAGAGAGAGAGAGCCATTCCTCGCAAGCCGAAAGCATCACACCACCAGTCCTGAACCCTTGTTGCTCAAGGTGGCTCCTTTATCCTGCAAAGTGGAATCTAACAGGCCTTCAGACAACCAGGTTTAAATCTCTACAGCTGGGAAGAAGTGAAGCTGGACCAGAGGTGGATTTCAGCCAGTTCTGATCAATTCTGGAGAACCGGTAGTGGAAATTTTGAGTAGTTCGGAGAACCGGTAATAAAAATTCTGACTGGCCCCGTCCCCATCTATTCTCTGCCTCCTGAGTCCCGGCTGATCGGGAGGGAATGGGGATTTTGCAGTATCCTTCCCCTGGATTGGGGAGGGAATGGAGATTTTACAGTATCCTTCCCCTGGAGTGGGGTAGGAATGGAGATTTTATAGCATCCTTCCCCTGCCATGCCCACCAAGCCATGCCACGCCCACCAAGCCACACGCACAGAACTGGTAGTAAAAAATTTTGAAACCCACCACTCAGCTGGACTCTTCTGGATCACTATGTTTTTCCAGAACCAAAAGTAAGAGGGGGAAAAAGGGGGGAAATCTTCCTCCAAAGCCCCTTTTGGAAGTCCCTTGTCCTACACAGATGGGAAATGGGCTCAGGGGAATTTTGGGGGCTGCAGCCAAAGAGTCCCACGCTCCTCCTGACGCTGAATCAGAGGAATTTCCATCTGTAGCCTGGCAGGAGATCTCGGCAGCTCTTTGGCTGGAGTCAAGTGTGGAGGATGGTTTGAAATATTGCCAGGATCCCCCCCCCACGTTCCCCCCACACCATGGGCCTTGTCCACATCTTTTTGTTCTGGCCGCAAAAGAGGGGTTGGAGATGTCACTGATTGTGTTCACACAATGGCTCGGTTTGACCTGTTTTGTGTTTGCAAGATGTATTGAATCGGGAGTTCACCAAAGAGCTTAAAAGGATGGGATGGGAGAGGAGAGGAGAGGAGAGGAAAAATAGAAAGAATACAAAATAGAATAGAAAACAGGAATGGAACGGAATGGAAGAAAGAAGAGAGGAGAGAAAATAAAAAATAGAATAGAAAACAAGAATGGAATGGAATGGAATGGAACGGAACGGAAGAGAAGAGGAGAGAAAATAGGGTAGGGTAGGGTAGGGTAGGGTAGGGTAGGGTAGGATAGGATAGGATAGGATAGGATAGGATAGGATAGGATAGGATGGACTGGACTGGACTAGACTAGACTAGACTAGACTAGACTAGACTAGACTAGACTAGAATAGAAAACAAGGAGAGGAGAGGAGAGGAGAGGAGAGGAGAGGAGAGGAGAGGAGAGGAGAGGAGAAAATAGAATAAGATGGGATGGCATGGCATGGCATGGCATGGCATGGCATGGACTGGACTGGACTGGACTGGACTGGACTGGACTGGACTGGACTGGACTGGACTGGAATGGAATGGAGGAGAGAAGGGGAGGGCAGAGGAGAGGAAAGGAGTGGAGGAGAGGAGAGGAGAGGAGAGAGAAGAGGAGAAGGGAAAAATAGAATAAGATGGACTGGACTGGACTGGACTGGACTGGACTGGACTGGACTGAACTGGACTAGACTAGACGGGAAGGGAAGGGAAGGGAAGGGAAGGGAAGAGGAGAGGAGAGGAGAGGAGAGGAGAGGAGAGGAGAGGAGTGGAGTGGAATGGAATGGAATGGAATGGAATGGAGGAGAGAAGGGGAGGGCAGAGGAGAGGAGTAGAAAAGAAGAGAAGATAGAATAGAAAACAAGAATGGAATGGAATAGAATTGGGGAGAGGAGAGGGAAGGGGAGAGGAGAGAAGACCCTAACCCTATTAGAATCTTAAAAGACGCTGCGTAACAAGAGATAAGAAAAGAACCTCCAAGGGAAATGCGCCCTTATATTTCTGAAATAGGATCAACAAACAAATAAAGGTGGGAGTTAGCTTTAAGTCAAAGGAGCTTTTCAGAACATAAAACTTATGCCGGACTTTTATTGTTCAGAGGAAGGACCGTGCCAGCTGTTCCTTCCAAGCGTGGCATCTGTTTTTCAAAGTGGCGGAGGATTTTGATGCCTTTCGCTGTCAACCTAGCGATGTTTACGAAGGTTTAGCTGTAAAACACAACATCCCTCCTGGGGTGGGGGGGAGAGATTTTGGAGAGTGAAAAATCATCCTGATTTTATTCTCGCTGCCGCCAGCCAACGTCGTCCCTGCAGGCCATCCGACTCACAATTTTGATGATGCCCTGATTAAAAAATAATGGGCTGCCAATAAAGCGGCAGCTTTGGGAGAAATGAACAGCTCTCGGCACTGAATGGCTCAATTAGGGGTGTCGGTCGGAGGCTGGCTTTCGGGTGGGAGGTCTGCAGTGGGAGGGGGAAGAGAGCCCCCCCCCACCTGTAACAATGTTGGGGGCACAGCGTTACAGGGCTCCAAACAAATTGATGCGAACAATATAAATACGCAGGGGATGCAGCCAGGACTCAGATATCAAGAGCCAGAAGGCAAAACAGCCGGTGTGCCCGTTTGCCAACCTTCCTAAAATGCCTGCCGGGATCCTTTCGGTGTTTCTCTTCAGCCTTCTCACCTTGTCTTCAGCCTGCTACATCCAGAACTGCCCCCGAGGAGGAAAGAGGTCCCTGTCTGATGCAGAAGTTCGACAGGTAAGGCAAAGCATCCCATTTATCCTTCCAGCCTTCTCCCTTAAGGAAGAATTCCATAGTCTTCTCTTCCTTCTCGTTGTCCTTTCCTTGTCTGTAGGTTACCAAACCTTTAAATTTCCAGCAGGGTGGTAGCTCTGTCTCCTGTGGCCTGAATGATAACCCCCCACCCCCATGCAAATAATTGGAAGGGACCTCAAGAGGTCCAGCCCACTGCTCAGACAGGGGACCCTGTACGATTCCAGAGAAATAGCTGTCCAACAATGCACGCCTTCAAACCTATAGAAGACCTAAATTATATCATTTAATCCCAAAAGTGTTTTTCCAAAAAGGGAAGTGGACTTTCTTATTTTTGTTTTTTCTTTGAAAACGTTTGGCTTCTCATCCAGGAAGCTTCTTCTTCAGTTCTGCAACTGCCTTTCTTGGTTTTGCCAAGAAAGAACGGAGAGCCGAAGAAGCTTCTTGGTTGAGGATAACAGAGTTGGAAGGGAAAAGCAACAAGCTCAGGATTTCACAGGGCCGGAAAGGGATCTCCAAAATCTTCTAGTCCACCCCAGGTGACCTTATATAGATTAGAAGAACAGAGTTGGAAGGGAATTTGGAGATCTTCTAGTCCAACCCCCTGCTTAGGCAGGAAACCCTACACCCCTTCAGACAAATGGAAGTTTTTAAAAACTTCCAGTGTTGGAGCATTCACAACTTCTGAAGGCAAGTCGTTCCACTGTTTAATTGTTCTAACTAATATCATGTCAGACACGAATAAGAAATTGAAATGAGAATAATTAGAAAATTGGGGCTGCTGGAATAACACTTTAGATTGAACTGAAAAGGGAAACAACAGGAGAGAGGGGAAGGAGTAGAGAGAGAGGAGAGGAGAGGAGAAAGAAGAAAGGGAAAAGGAGAGGAAGAAAAGGGAGGGGATAGAGGAGCAGAGGAGAAGGTTAGAAGAGGAAAAGACGAGAGGAGTGGGGGAAGAGAAGGGGAAGTAGGAAAGAGAAGGAGAGGAAGAGCGAAGGAAGTAGGAGGAGAAACAGGAAGGAAGAGAAGGGGGGGAAGAAGAAAGGTTGGAGTAAAGGTAAAGGGTAAAAGAGCAGCCCAAAAAAGTAAAAATTAAAAATGAAAGTTAGAGCCTTGGTGGCGCAGCAGCTTAAAGTAGTGTTAAAGTGACACCAGCTGCCTGCAATTACTGCAAGTTCAAATCTCACCAGGTTGACTCAGCCTTCCATCCTTCCGAGGTAGGTAAAATGAGGACCCGGATTGTGGGGGCAATAAGCTGACTTTGTATAAAAAAGAACACTGCTTGGGCGGCGGGGGGGGGGCGGCGAAAGCCCTACTAAGCAGGTATATATAAAAGTATGAAGGCTATTGCTTAACGCGTTGTAAGCCGCCATGAGTCTCCGGAGAAGGGCAACATATAAATTAAATTTTTAAAAAAGAAAGAAAAGATGAATGAAAAGTGATGGAAATGACTGTACATGTAAATGTGTTTATGAGAAATAAAAATAAAACCGTCAAATAAAAAATAATAATATCATTGCAGACAAAAGGTTCTCCAAGAAGGGAAGGAGTCTAAAGAAAAAAAAAACTAAGAAAGTCCAGTTGGTATTTGAAAATCACCTGGAATGATTGAGAGTCTCCATAGACCCTTAGATTTATAAAGATGAGGAAGGATCTGGAGGCTACGTCATATGACCTATGGTTGAAGGAACTAGGTATGTCTAGCCTACGAAGAGAAGAATTGGGGGGGACATGAAAACTATCTTCCAGTACTTGAGGAGCTGTCACGGAGAAGAGAGGATTGAGTTGTTCTCCAAAGAACCAGAGGGGAGGACAAGAAGCAATGGGTGGAAGCTTGCGAAGGGGAGATCCAACCTGGAACTGAGGAGGAATTTTCTAACAGTGAGAACAAAATCAGGGAAATGGTTTGCTGGGTGCTTCACCTCTGGAGGTTCTCAAGAAAGGATTGGACAACCCATTTGACTGGGAGGGTGTAAGGTCTCCTACCTTGAGCCAGGGGGTTGGACTAGAAGACCTCGGAGGTCCCTTTCTATCCCTAGGAGATTCTGTGCCTTCAGCTTGTTAAATCTCAGAGCATTTGCAGAATGACAAGTTTAATGGGAGCAAAGGAAAAGGGAGGGGGGACGGGGAAAGAAAGACCCCTGTAAATGGATTTTCAGACCGTCAGATTATTTTGTTCAGTGAAAGGGGCCAGGGCTACTAAATCAAGGTATAAGAGTTAGCTGAAGTAAGAAAAGATAGCTTAGAATTCAAACCTTTCATGCAGTAGTCTTTTTTCCCCCCTAATTGTACTGTAATGGTTTACCATTGATTCATTCTGGGATGGTTTTGGGATTATCCAATCTAGCCCTGGGATTTCCTTGTGGTCTCCCATCCAAGCTTTAAATCTCTTTTGAATTGAACTCGGTTCCTGGGGATTACTTCTTGGTTTTGTTTTTTGTTTTTTGGCAGCAATTTATTTATTTAATTATTTATTTTTAATGTGATTTATATGCCGCCCTTCTCCGGAGACTCAGGGCGGCTTACAATGCGTTAAGCAATAGCCTTCATACTTTTGTATATACCTGCTTAGTAGGGCTTTCGAGGGCCCCCTTAAGCGGTGTTCTTTTTTATACAAAGTCAGTTTATTGCCCTCACAATCCGGGTCCTCATTTTACCTACCTCAGAAGGATGGAAGGCTGAGTCAACCTTGAGCCTAGTGAGATTCGAACTTGCAATAATTGCAGGCAGCTGGCAACTAAGTGCTACTTTAACAGCACTTAGTCCAGGCTAAGTGCTGTTAGGCTTAGGCTCTCATTGTTTCCAACAATGTGGAAACCATGCCATTTTTTTAAAAAAAAACTTTTTCCATGCAACGTGATGGCCCTGGGATTTCCTTGTGGCCTCTCATCCAAGTCTTAACCAGGTTCGACCTTGTTCAGCTTTAGACCAGGTTAACTCAGTTTGGGGGTGGGGAAGCATCTGGATTAGCAGTGCTAAGCTAACACCCCAGGTTAACAAGCGTGATCCAATCAGCAGGTTAGACTTACAGCTGTTTCCAGGCAGAAACTTTAATAAAACTTTTCTTAAATTTAGTTAGTCAGAAAAGTCATTGCCAGACTTCTCCTGACTTTCTGCTACCATCTGCGAACACACCATCTACAGGCAGAATCAGGGAGATCCCGTCTTGGCAACAGCTGCTTGATATTTTATTTATTTTTATTGATGTATTTACATCTCTTTATGATAGTGGCTGGATGCCACTAGGGAAGAATGTCCTCAGCATCAGGTTAAACAAATGAGATCCAAACTCTCCCAACGTGGTTTTCCTGGGATCTGCGTAGCTTTCAAGTTTTATTTTATTTGTTTGTTTATTTCTATCCCATCTTTTTACAAAGAACTCAAGGCGGTGAAAAGAATAACACAGAATAACACAGAATAACACAGTTGGAAGGGACCTTGGAGGTCCTCTAGTCCAACCCTTTCTCCAGCAGGAAACCTACACCATTTCAGACAAGAGGCTGTTCAGTCTCTTCTTAAAAGCCTCCAGTGATGGAGCACCCACAACTTCTAGTGGCAAGTCGTTCCACTGGTTAAATTGTTCTCACTGTCAGGAAATTTCTCCTTATTTCTAGGTTGGAAATCTCTTTGATTAGTTTCCATCCAACACACTTACTCATCCTCTTTTCCCGAGAACAACAACCCTGTGAGGTTGGTTGGGCTGAAAGAGAGTGGCTGGCCCAGTTTTCATGTATAAGGTGGGGCTAGAATTCACAGTCTCCTGGCGATCGGGCCAAAGTCACCCAGTGGGTTTTCATAGCTAAGGCAGGATTTGAACTCACCGTGTCCTGCTTTCCAGCCTGGTGTCTTAACCCCTACTAGACCAAACCTTTGAAGGGTGCGTTGCTCTCCCAATCACCTGCAATTTTTTCATTTTACTACCTTTGCTTACTCTGCGGCATGCCTCTATAGCAGACTTACTCCTGGGTGTAAGTGTGCCTACCATTTGACAGAAACAGCTTTCGAAAGAGTCTTGAAAAATTACACAGGAGATGGGTCTCCTGAGCTGGCCCATTTAACGAACCTCCAGGTTGAGCTGCAGTCTACCTTAATGTTTTGGGATTTTGCAATAGGGAGGAGCTACGACAGTTTAGCATGAACCTGTGCCTCCAGATAAAGTGTTTTTTCCCCCGGTGAGACCGGTCTATCAGGGCAACTTGGTCTACCCAAATATGGGACGTAGCATACTGGTTCAGCTTTCGCCTTTCGGCCCCAATCCAGGAGCCTTCGCAACAAACAATTTTTGTGTTGAATTTATATTTACTGACAAAGAACTAAAGGGAGACTAGTATAGATCCATTTCAAGCTATTTAGCTCTCGTCAGCTAGCCATATTCGAACCTGGGCTCAGTGGCTAAGACTGACTTGTTGATCGAAAGATCGGCAGTTCAGCGGTTCGAATCCCTACTGCCGCGGAACGGGGTGAGCTCCCGTGACTTGTTCCAGCTTCTACCAACCTAGCAGTTCGGAAGCAGATTAAAAAATGCAAGTAGAAAAATAGGGATCACCTTTGGTGGGAAGGGAACAGCGTTCCGTGCGACTTTGGCATTTAATCATGCTGGCCATATGACCACAGAGACGTCTTCGGACAGTGCTGGCTCTTCGGCTTTGAAACGGAGATGAGCACCGCCCTCTAGAGTCAGGAACGACTAGCACGTATGTGCGAGGGGAACTTTTATCTTTACATTAGTATGGATCCATTTCAAACTATTTAACTAGCCATATTTGAATCCACGCTACTTACATATTAGGTAAATGTATTAACCTCTAAGCCACAGGCTCTCCTCACTTTGTCAGCCATACCAGGGTGGAGATTAAGTGTTTTTTTTCTCAGTGATACCTCCAGATGTTAATCGTCTTCTTTTCATTTCTCTTTTAGTGTATCCCCTGCGGCCCTGGCAACAGAGGGAACTGCTTCGGGCCCAACATTTGTTGTGGAGAAGAGATGGGCTGCTATTTTGGGACTTCAGAGACTCTGCGTTGCCTGGAAGAGAACTTTCTCCCTTCTCCCTGCGAGGCTGGCGGGAAGCCCTGCGGTGCAGGCGGGCGATGCGCGGCCCCTGGCATTTGCTGCAATGATGGTATTTACAGGAAGGGGGAACCAGAGGCGGGGAAGGGGAAATGGAGAGAAAAAGAAAGATCAGACACGATGTAAAAAATTTAATTGCATTCATCCTCAGCCAAATGTTATGTTGATCGCTGCTGTGATTTTTTTTTCCTGAAAAAAAAAAACCCAGAACATGCATGCAAGTGCATGCATTGGAGCATCAGAAACCTGAAAACTAGCTGAGCAGCACACACATAACTGTTCCTTGGGCATTTTCAGACCAGTTTCTGGGCTGTTTTCGGGCCGTTTTCAGGCCAGTTTTAGGCCCCAAAACGGCCTGAAATTGGCTTAAAAACTGGCCTGAAAATGGCTCAATCAATGGGATTTCACCACTGCCCTATACCATTCCAGACAAATGGTATAAATCTCTTCAGTGATGAAGCACCCACAACTTCTGGTGGCCAGCTGTTCCACTGGTTAATTGAGAGCCTCAGATAGCTCGACGGGCTAGATAGCCTGTTATTAACACCCAGCTGTCTGCAATTATGTGAGTTCGAGGCTCAAGGTTGACTCAGCCTCCCATCCTTTCTAAGGTGGGTCAATTGAGGACCCAGTTTGTGGGGGCAATAAGCTGACTTTGTATAAAATATACAAAAGTATGAAGGCTATTGCTTAAGGCATTGTAAGCCGCCCTGAGTCTCCGGAGAAGGGCGGCATATAAATCTAATTTAAAAAAAAAATTGTCCTCACTGTTAGAAAGTTTCTCCTCAATTTCAGGTTGCTTCTCTCCTTGATGAGTTTCCATCCGTCGTTTCTTATCCTGCCCTTCAGGTGCTTTGTAGAATAAGTTGACCCCCTCCTCTCCATGGGTTGGGCACCATCCTAACCCCACCCAGAGTGAGTTGCTGCTACAACTCCACAAATGGCAGCTAGGAAAAACTTTGGCCATCTTCCTTACCTGTCTGGGACTGACCCACGAGGCATCGCGGTCAGTGCCAAAACTCAACGGGTTCGTCTCCTTTGCATCCTTTTACAGAGAGTTGCGTTTCCGATGCTGCCTGTGGAAATGAGAATGGCGAGAGAGGACGGACATCTCCGGAAAGGAATTTGACCGGGTTGGATGGCTCAACTGGAGATCTCCTTCTGCGATTGATGCACCTGGCAAACAAGCAACAACAAGGAAAACTACCAAATTATTAAGGTGTCGGAGAGCCGGCGTTCCGTGGACGTCATGGGCTTCGAACCCAGAGCAGTCCTGAGTGATCCAAAGCCTATGATCCTTTAAGAATAAAATGTAAATACTCTACCCTCAAAACCAGTTTTAAATTAATAAAAGTCTTCTTGCATCGTGCGACAAATCTAAGCGTTGTTTTGTTTAAGCGTTGTTTAAGAGAAGTTGCTGGAGATGTGAAGCTTTTTCACAAAATACTTCAAGGCGACAACATAAAATAGATGTTGTTAAGTATCTAAATTTAGTTTAGTAAAAGGGGAGTTAAAGTACAAGAGGGAGATAGGGGGCTACAGTTAGTTAGATTATGTTAATGATTATTTAATGTTACACCCCGTATTTTGCTCTGGGAAGTTGGGAGGGGTGGGTGGGAAGGGGGAGAGTTGGGGAGGGTGGGGGAGGAGGGGGAGGAAATATATATATATATACTTACTTTTCGTAGGTTTTATGTGTGTTTTTCTTTTAGCCAGGTTTTTCCTACATAACCAAGATTTTTCTGCAGCCCTAGCTCAGTGAAGTCACATCCACAAGATTCTGGGCTTTTTTTTCCTTTTCTTTTCTTCTGGCAGCCAGCAGGCCCTATCCTGCCTAGTGAGAGACTTATATAGATCTATTTCTGGCTCGTTAGCCATCATCAGTAAGCCACACCCACATCTCATGTATCCTCCCTGTAAAGGTACAATATCTATTTTGGTTATGTAAGAAAAACCTGGCTAAAAGAAAACACACACACACACACACACACACACACACACACACACACACACACATTGTGGGTCATATTGAAGCGGATTTGGGTAACTATTAGTGAGGGGCTGACTTCCAGGAGGGCCAGAGACGTCAGGAATCCCCTACAAATCTTCTTCTTTTAACGACCCCATAATCCCTTGCAGGGTGGAGTCTGGGCAACTGAATGGAGCTAGCGGAGTTTTACTGGCCAGATGCCCTTCCTGTTGCCAATGAGGAGTTTTGTTCAGCAGATATATTCTCATCGTGCCCAGAGAGAGAAATATCTGCCTCTACCTAGGCTCGAACTCACAGCCTCCTGATTGTGTGGTGAGAGTTTCCCCTCTAGGCCATCGCACCGCTCTGGAACCCCCTACAAAGATGGGCCGAAATAACAACGTTCGTGCTATTTTGTAAATTTGCAAAATTACAAAATAGGCTTAATACGCTAAAAGTGGACAAAGTTGACAAAAACTGATTTTTAACATTTGTTTAAACCGGATTAAAGTGAAATTTATTATCCATCCCTCGTTTTGACTATACCCCAAAGCAACTTACACAATACATAAAGACCAGGGGTGCTATTCAGCCAGTTCTGACAGGTTCTGGAGAACCGGTAGCGGAAATTTTGAGTAGTTGAGGAGAACCGACAAATACCACCTCTGGCTGGCCCCAGGAGTGGGGAGGGAATGGAGATTTTGCAATATCCTTCCCCTGCTACGCCCACCAAGCCACGCCCACAGAACCGGTAGTAAAAAAAAATTTGAATTCCACCACTGATAAAGATCACAAAACAGAAATGGCATTTGTACCTTCAGAAATTATATCTTTCTTAGGTATTCTCCGAACTGGAAATAAAAACACGTATCCAGCCGAAAAACCTCCTGGAGAATCCTCCTTTCACGGCTGCAAAGCTGGTGAGGAAAATCTTCGATTCGGCTCACCTTTGCAGCCATTTCCATTTCTTCTGAGCACCTTCAAAACTCAGCTCAAGGGCACCAAAGGTGGGGAAATCAGTTCCAAAACCAAACTCTGCTGTATAAAAATAAGGGAGGTTAAGGAGAAATAAAAAATAGAAATTCTGAATAAACTTCCTCGCCCAACAAGCCCAGTTAAATAAGCTCTTTTGCCCTCCAGAAAACACCGCAAGACCTGATGAAGTTAAAGAAAAAGATAGAATTATGAACCAGGAGAAAAGCCGAGGACGTACCTACCTGCTCCGTTGAATGATGCTCTTTGGCTGAAGAATGGATGCAGGTTGGACGGAGCGGCTTTTATATGCTCTATGGGAGGAGGCGGGGCCAAGGGGAAAGGCGGAGCCAAGAAGTGGGTGGAGCTTGAAGCTGCTCTGTTCCAACCCAGCATATCAAGACGCTGAACGGGCAAATTGCAAGCTTTCGCGCACAAGCAGATCTCGGGCATTCATTCACACAGGAAGCCAGAGGGGATGTGTTGCTGACAGAAACTTGTTCCAAAAGTGCTTTTTCAAGAGGCAGTTGGACTTGCTGCTGTGGCCTAGAGGTGCAAAATCTCCATTCCCACCCCACTTTGGGGCCAGCTAGAGGTGGTATTTGCCAGTTGTCCGAACTACTCAAAATTTCCGCTACCGGTTCTCCAAACTGCTCAAAATTTCCGCTACCGGTTCTCCAAACTGCTCAAAATTTCCGCTACCGGTTCTGTCAGAACCTGCTGGATTTCACCCCTGTTACAGGTAGTCCTCCACTTACAACAGGTCATTGAGTGAGCCAGCAGTGTGCAGCAGCTGCCCAAAAAAGCTAATAATGCAAGTTTCGGTTGTATAAACAGAGGCATCGAATCGAGAGCACGTGAAATATTAGTACCGCTTCTTTATAAAACCTTAGTAAGGCCACACCTGGAATACTGCCTCCTGTTTGGGTCATCACATTACAAAAAAAAAAAGAAAACTTTGGAAAAAGTGCAGAGAAGAGCAACTAAGAGGATTAAGGGGCTGGAGACTTAATCATATGAAGAACGGCTGCAGGATTTGGGTCTGGCCAGTCTAAAGAAAACGAGAATTAGGGGAGACATTGTCAGATAATAATCTGAAATGGTGCCACTGACCTGCACTGTCCATGTTGGAAGGATTGTTTTTTTGTGTTTATATTTTCCCTCCATTTTGATTAAAAGGACTGAAGTGGGGGGGAGTGACTTAGCTACTCTATAAATATAACTCCTTTACACATACACTCACAGGAGAAGAGAACAGGAGAAGAGAACTAGAGAAGACAAACACTGGAGAAAGATTTGTGAGGATAAAGAGCCTGAGTGGTGTAGGAAGCTAATGCCTCCTACTAAGGCAGCATTTAACATCCAGCTGCCTGCAATTACACCAGTTCGAAACTCACCAGGCTCAAGGTCGACTCAGCCTTCCATCCTTTCTAAGGTGGGTCAATTGAGGACCCAATTTGTGGGGGCAATAAGCTGACTTTGTATAAATATACAAAAAGTATGAAGGCTATTGCTTAACGCATTGTAAGCCGCCCTGAGTCTCCAGAGAAGGGCGGCATATAAATCAAATTTTTTAAAAAAGGAGGAGGAGATAGAGGAGGAGAAGGAAGTGGAGAAGAATGAGAAGAAAAGGAGGAGGAGAAGGATAAGGATAAGAGGAAAATAAGGGGAAGAAGAGGAGGAGGAGATGGTGTAGGAGCAAGAGAAGAGGGAAGAAAAGAAGAAGGAGAAGGAGGAGTGGGGAAGGAGAAGGAGAAGAAGAGGAGGAGGAGGAGATAAAGAAGAGGAGAAGAAGCAGGGAATGGAGAAGAACAGGAGGAGGAGATGGAGCAAGAACAGAGGGAGGAGAATGTACAAAAGTATGAAGGCTATTGCTTAACGCATTGTAAGCCGCCCTGAGTCTCCGGAGAAGGGCAGCATATAAATCAAATTTTTAAAAAAACCAAAAAAAAAAAAAAAAACCCAGACCCGACAAACTTACAGCTGCTCAACAACAGACATTCAGTCTCTGTCAAAAATGACTAGATAAGGAGGAAATATGATCTAGGCACATTTACCTCAGAAATAAATAAAGACCAAGAGACAATGTTCTGTAATTTAAAATGTAAATAGTTTATTCATTTTAAATAAACAGTTTTTCTTAATAAAAGAAATCTGGCTTAATTGTAGCTGCTGAGCCATTCCAAGATCTTATTGACCTCTACAACCCAAACCTAAAACTTTTCTAACAGACATGATAGCAGTATTCCAGTATTTGAGGAGCTGCCACAAACAAGAGTGGGGGATCAACTGATTTTGCAAAGCACCTGAGGGCAGGACAAGAAACAATGGATGGAAACTAATCAAGGAGAGAAGCAACCTGGAATTGAGGAGAAACTTCCTAACACTGAGGACAATTAACCAGTGGAACGGCTTGCCACCAGAAATCATGGGCATTCCGTCACTGGAAGTTTTTAAGAAGAGACTGGACAGTCCCTTGCCTGAGATTGTATAGGTTCTCCTGCCTGAGCACTGAAAAAAAGGAACATGTGACCATTTTTCACACTTACACCCATATTGAGGACTTGTGCCCATATTGAGTGTCCCAGGGTCACGTGATCCCCTCTTGCGACCTTCTGAGAAGCAAAGTCAGAAGCCCGATTCACTTAACAACGGTGGTACTAATTTAACAACTGCAGGGAGTCCTTCCAGCTACCAGCCCTGGACGACATCTTCGAATCTCACTGTTTGAGGAAGTTGCATAACATTCTCAGAGACTCTTCCCTATCCTGCTTACAATCTTTTTGGACTGTTGCCTTCTGGCAGAAGATACAGAACAATTAAAACTCGGACCGCATGTCTTCTGAATCGTTTTTATCCCAGAGCTATAATTGTACTCAACAATGAACTAAAGGGCCACCATCAGTGAGCTGTTGGTCAGCATTACTTGGTCCGTTGTGTGGATGTTTAGGGGTGGGGAACTGTGGTGGGTGGGAGCGTGTCTGGGGATTGTTATGTGTGTTGGATCTAGTCTTTGGATGTTAAATGAATTTCGTTGTATAGGTATACTTTAATTTGATTTATAGGCCGCTCTTCCCCGGAGACTCAGGGCAGCTTACAATGCGTTAAGCAATAGCCTTCATACTTTTGTATATTTTATACAAAGTCAGCTTTTTGCCCCCACAAACTGGGTCCTCAATTGACCTACCTTAGAAAGGATGAAAGGCTGAGTCAACTTTGAGCCTGGTGAGATTCGAACTTACAGTAATTGCAGACAGCTGGTGTTAATCACAATGCTTTTAATCTGCTGAGCTACCAGGCTCTATGGCAATAACTTTATTTATTTATTTAAACAACTGTGGCCAGAAAGTTCGTAAGATGGGGGCAAAACTCACTTAACGACTGTCTTGCTTAGCAACAGACGTTTTGGGCTGAATTATATAGTTGGAGGTTATGTATAATTGCTTTCCTCCATTGAGGACTCTTGAAAGTTACGAAGAAAAATATCCAGTTGCTCGTCCTCCCGATGACGTCCGTGTCTTCTGGAGTCTCGGTCCTCGTCCTCTTTTTCTCCCACTTTGGAAGCAATACGCACAACTGCAAATTGTCCATATTTGACTGGCCTCACGCCTGCGACCTTGGCATATTAGATGAGACCTCTGGCATGGACAGCAATGACTTATGCTTTTTAAGAGACACGGACCACGCGGCCGGTGGCCCTCCCTACGCAGACCTCTCAGCAGTATAAATGCCGGTAGCTCCCAAGAAGAAATCCGGACGAGATTTTTCGGGGCAATTCTATAAACTAGGCAACTGGCGGTGATTGCTAAGATGTCTTAAACCATGTTGACTTTCTGCTTATTTTCGTTGCTGGCTTTGTCTTCGGCTTGCTACATCCAGAACTGTCCCATTGAAGGGAAGCATAGAATATAGAACAGAGGTCTTCAAATTTGGCAGCTTTAAGACTTGAGGACTTCAACATAGCTGGCTGGAGAATTCTGGGAGTTGAAGTCCACAAGTCTTAAAGCGGCCAAGTTTGGGGACCCCTGATGTAGAACGATAGAATTGGAAGAGTCCATGGAGATCTTCCAAACCAACCCTCTGCTACAGCTAAGGAGATCCTATATATGATTCTGGACAAATGTCCAAACTCTTTTTAAAAACCTCCAGGGATGGAGCATTTCATCAATTAAACAAGAGCCAGCCGTGTGCAGCAACCACAGCCAAAAAAAGCTAATACAATGCTTGGTTGTGTGAGAGAAATAAGACCCAAATATTTTTTAATCCTCACAATTCATGAACAAGCCTGGTTCACCAAATCAAAGGTTTATTGGAGAGAACATGAAGAAAAATAAAAAGCGGTTGCTAAGCACGGCCTCTTAGACCCTTCCCGAATGGATTGAGTCCGAAGAGTGCAAAAAGCACTTTTCAAGCTACACATTTTATACACAGTGCACGCCACGCCTCCCAACTCCGCTTTATTCTCCTAACTCAGGGGCCTGCAACCTTAAACACTCAAATGTTTAAGGTTGCAGGCCCCTGAGTTAGGAGAATAACGTTAGGATGGCACTCGTACCATCTGGAACGAGCTCCCCCCAGAGATACGGAGGATCCCAGACCTGCGCACCTTCTGTCGTGCGCTCAAGACTCACTTATTCCAACAAGTCGGCCCGACCTAAGTTCTTTTCCCCCTTTTAAATGGGAATTTTAAATTTTTTAAATTATTTGGGGTTTTAAATTTTCAGCCAAACTATTTAATTCGTTTTATCATATTTTAAATTTTGTATTTATATGTTTTGTTTTATGGCTGTAAACCGCCCTAAACATGCTGAGTCGGAAGATGATATGGAGGAAGCTGGCACGAGCTATGTGCCGGAGGGGCCGTCTTCACTGGTGAGTCAGCAAGAACTGACAGTTGCTGACGTGCCTCTGGACCCCAGCCAAACTGAGGAGGAAACAGAGGCCGGTAACGAGGAGAGGGAGCCCCTTTTGGATGCAAGAGAGAGACGTAGGAGACATCGTAGAGAACAGTTATTGCCACATCCCAAGAGGTGTAGGACCACACCCTACAAAGTATAGAAGGGGTGTGGCTGGGCCGGAAAGGCATGGTGAACAATTTGTTGGCATTTTGGAATTTAGAACTGCTAGTTTTGAGTTTTGAAAATGAGTCTGCATTAGCCTGCTGGCCGTCTGCTAAGACCTCTGGAACATTGCCCGGTAATTACTGCACTGATATACCTTTGGAACATTGCCGGTAACTACTGAACTGTTTATTAAAGGGCCAGTTTCAATCTCTCTGTCTACTTTTGTTACTGCCGGGCTATTTGAGCTTCTGCAAGGCCACCCGTGGGAGGGGACAGAACAATCCCCCTTCCCTCTTTGGATCGCCCTGCAGGGGGATGGCTCTGCCTTTGCCAAAACGGGGCAGGCAGTTTGTATGGAGGATTGGCAGGGAGATGTGCGGCCCTCCGGGATGGAAAGGGGGCAAGAGAAAGCTCCAGGATTCACTTGGGCAGTCAAGCCAGATGGGCGGAGGGAAACTCAAAGCGTTGGGGGCTTCTGAAGGGCAGAATGGACTTCAGGATGTGCAGCTCCTGGCTCTAACAGTGACATCAAGTTGGCCACGCCCACCCGGTCACAGGACCACCAAGCCACGCCCACAGAGCCGGTAGGGAGAATTTTTGGATTTCACCACTGGTTAGGAGTTTTGTGGCCTTCAAGGCTTCTGTGAAAAAGCTTCACATCGCGTGGGGCTTCTCTTCATAAACAACACTGAAACAAATTTGTCGCAAGATGCAAGAAGACTTTTATTAATTTAGAATTCATTTTATCCTTAAACGGTTATAGGCTTTGGGTCACTCAGGGCTACTTTGGTTCTAAGCCCATGAAGCCCATGAAATGCCGGCTCTCGGACACCTTAATAAAATTGTGGTTTTCATCATTCGCCAGGTGCATCCGTCGCAGAAGGAGATCTCCGGTTGAGCCATCCAACACGGTCAAATTCCTTTTCGGAGACGTCCGTCCTTTCTCCCTGTTCTAATTTCAGCACTCAGTTGAAGCGAAGCAAGTCACTGTAAAAGGATGCACAGGTGAAATAACCATTGAGTCAGTCCCAGACAGGTAGAGAAGATGGCTAAAGCTTTTCCTAGCTCTTTCTTTGTGGGGTTTTAGCAGCAACTCACTCTGGGTGGTGCTAGGATGGCGCCCAATCCATGAGTCAAAGAGAAAGGGGGTCTATCTATTTTCAAAACACCAGAGGGCAGGACAAGAAACAACGGATGGAAACAAAACAAGGAGAGAAGCAACCTGGAATTAAGGAGAAATCTCCTAACAGTGAGGACAATTAACCAGTGGAATGGCTTGCCACTAGAAATTGTGAGTGCTCCATCACTGGAGGTTTTAAAGAAGAGATTGGACAACCATTTGCCTGGAATGATATAGGGCTGTGATGGCGAACCTATGGCACGCGTGCCACAGGTGGCATGTGGAGCCATATTGGTGGGGACGTGAGCTGAGCTCCGGCTGTTTCCTGCCTCTGGAGGGCCTGGCGGCGGGGGGAAGGCCCGTTTTTTGCTCTCCCCAGACTCCAGAGCCTTTCTAGGAGCCTGGGGAGGGCGAAGATGGTGGGACCGGAAGTCAGCAAACGGGCCATTTCCGGCCTCCAGAGGGCCTCCGTAGTGGGGGAGGCCGTTTTCCCCCTCTCCAGGCTCCTAGAGTGGCCCTGGAGCCTGGGGAGAGCAAAAAAAGAGGCCTACCGAACTCACTGTGCCATCGCATGCCAGAAGCGGGAGGAGTGCGGGTGGGGGGGGTCGCGCATGCCTGTGCAGGCTGCACAGAATTATAAGTGTGGGCACGCGCACATATGACACCCCCCCCCTCACACCCCCGCTTTTGGCACACGATGGTAAAAAGGTTAGCCATCATTGATATAGGGTTTCCTACTTGAGCAAGCGATTGGATTAGAAGGCTTCCAGTGTCTATTCCAGAAATATTCTGATCGATTGGAAAATATTCCCCTCTGGATTTCTGGAAATTAAAGGTTTGGGAATAGGTCAGTGTTCCTCAGCCTTGACCACTTGAAGATGTGTGGACTTCAACTCCCAGAATTCCCCAGCCACAATTTCTGGGAGTTGAAGTATACACATCTTCAAGCGATCAAGGGTTGTGAAACAATGAAATAGGTAATACTGTTTTTAATCCCTGCCCAATGGGCAAAAGAAAACACCTCCCACTTCTATTACAGGAAGTTTGTTTATTGGACTTTTTTTTTTTAATTTTAAAAACAAACTTTATTCAATGTAAAAAGATAAAAAGATGGTACAGAACATTCTTAACTCTAAGAACGAAAATACAATTCTAAATTACATTTATACTAAAACTAATAAACAAAATTATCTATCTATAATATTTAAACATATATATATATATATGTAGGTCTTTGGTTATTCGGGTCTTCTCCCGCGTAGAATTGGAAGTATCTTGGCGACGTTTCGACGAAGTCTCATTCGTCATCTTCAGGCTGGTGTTCTCGGCTTCGTTCTTCCGTCGCCAAGATACTTCCAATTCTACGTGGGAGAAGACCCGAATAACCAAAGACCTACAAACAAACACCCGCGAAAACCTCAGAAAACATATATATATATATAATGACGGTGTAGGTTTGTTACCTTTAATTTCTTATTGTATTTGACTTTAGTTTTTTTTCCCCATCTATTGATGGACTTTTATAAGACGATGGGGAGCTGAGAAACCCGATCATGCAGTAGAAAAAAATGCAGATATGGGTAGTCTTCATTTAGTGACTGCTGTTGGTTGCAACAACTCAGTGATTAAACAAAATATATTTAATGTATACAGAGAGAGAGGGAGCGAGAGAAAGAGAGAGAGGCTCCTTTAGATAAATTTGTCAGTGGGCAAGAGTTCATGAATTGAAATAGACATCGTAACAAGTCAGCCAATGGTGACTCAGACAGTCTGGAGCCTGGGCGTGGCTTAGCTTGACTGTTATATATAAAAGAGTTGGTTTGTCCTTGCATTATAGCCTCTGTATCAGGGGTGAAATCTGGCAGGTTCTGACAGGTTTTGGAGAACCGGTAGCGGAAATTTTGAAACAAAATATATTTAATGTATACAGAGAGAGAGAGAGAGAGGGAGAGAGAGGCTACAAAGATCATTGGTTGTTGTCACCTCCTTTAGATAAATTTCTCTGGTACCAACTGTTTTCCTCCCTCGCAAAGCAGGGAGTTACTCTAAGTTACTCTCTTCCCAGGACAGTGCATCCTTAAAAAGTTCTAACTGCCAGTCAACGACCTCAGTTTTGTCACCTTATTTGATTCGAAGCCTCCCATCAGCTGGCAGCTGCTGCCCGAAACTGACTGGATCTTAATCAGAGTCGCTCTGAAGACTTGTGTTGTTCTAAACGTTGCTTGGGAAATGAATTTTTAATCACCTCCTCTTTCTGAACAGTCACGATTGGAGGCCGTTGATAAACGACGGCTCCCTTTATAGAAGAGGGATGGCTTTTAACGTGCTGAAATCTTTTCAGACGCCTCAAACTTTAACACCCAGGGCTATCAGGAATTCTGGGAGTGGAAGTCCAACACACCTGGAGGGCATCTGGTTAGAGAACAGAATGCTTTAGGGCTTCAGCCCCCCTCAACGTAATATTTGGCTGAGGATGAATGCATTAAATTTTCTACAACATGTCTGATATTTCTTTTTCTTTTCATTTTCCCTCCCCCGCCTCTGGTTCCCCCCTTCTATAAATACCATCAGTGCAGCAAACGCCATGGTATCCGCATCGACCGTTCCCATTGCAGACGCTCCTACTACCCTCACAGGGTCTAGGATCCAAGTTCTCCTCCGGGCAATGGGCACTCCAGTCAGTCATGTAATAGCAGCCATGGTCTCTTTTACAACAAATGTGGGGCCCGAAGCAGATCCCACTGTTATCAGGGCCGCAGGGCATACACTAAAAGAGTAATGAAAATAAAATGATTAACATCTGGAGGTATCACCAGAAAAAACCCCACTTAATCTCTATCCTGGTGTAGCTGACAAAGCGAGGAGAGCCCATGGTTTAGAGGTTAATACATCTACCTAATATGTAAGTAGCGCGGGTTCGAATATGGCTAGGTGACGAGAGCTAAATAGCTTGAAATGGAACTATACTAATGTAAAAGTTCCCCTCACACATACGTGCTAGTCGTTCCCGACTCTAGGGGGCGGTCCTCATCTCTATTTCAAAGCCGAAGAGCCAGCGTTGTCCGAAGACGCCTCCGTGGTCATGTGGCTGGCATTATTTAATGCGAAAGGTGCACGGAACGCTGTTCCCTTCCCACCAAAGGTGGTCCCTATTTTTCTACTTGCATTTTTTACCTGCTTTCCAACTGCTAGGTTGGCAGAAGGTGGGACAAGTCACGGGAGCTCACCCCGTTACGCGGCACCAGGGATTCGAACCCCTGAACTGCCAACCTTTCAATCAACAAGCTCAGCATCTTAGCCACTGAGTCACCGTAACTCTTTTTGGATCTCCATTTATTTCTTTTAGGTAAATATAAATTCAACACAAAAATAGTTTGTCACAAAAGCAACTGCGTGCAAAGGGACCTTGGGCTGAAAAGCGAAAGTCAAAAATTTGCCCTGATAGACCAGTCTCACCTTTATCTGGAGGCATAGGTTCATGCTAAGCTACCTTAGCTCTTTCCCATTTCTAAATCCCAAAACATTAAGATAGACTACTACTCGATCTGGAGCTTTGCTAAATGGCCCAGCTCAGGAGCCCCATCTCCTGCGCAATTTTTCAAGACTCTTTTGAAAGCCAGGTGACCATCAAATGCTAGGCACACTTACACCCAGGAGTAAGTCTGCTGTAGAGGCACACCGCCGAGAAAGCAAAGGTAGTAAAATGACAAAAAATTGCAGGAGATTGGGAGAGCAACGCACCCTTCGAAGGTTTAGTCTAGTAGGGGTTAAGACACCAGGCTGGAAAGCAGGACACGGTGAGTTCAAATCCTGCCATAGCCATGAAAACCCACTGGGTGACTTTGGGATGATCACCAGGGGACTGTGAGTTCTAGCCCCACCTTAGCCATGAAAACTGGGCCAGCCACTCTCTTTCAGCCCAACCGACCTCACAGGGTTGTTGTTCCGAGGAGAAGAGGACAAGGAAGGTGTGTTGGATGGAAACTAATCAAAGAGATTTCCAACCTAGAAATAAGGAGAAGTTTCCTGACAGTGAGAACAATTTAACCAGTGGAACGACTTGCCACCGGAGGTTTTGGATTCTTCATCGCTGGAGGCTTTTAAGAAGAGATTTATTTATTTATTTATTATTTCAACTTGTATACCGCCCTTCTCCCCGGGGGGGACTCAGGGCGGTGAACGGCCAAATTAAAACACCTATAGTACAGATATTAGAAAAAAAAATTAAAATTAAATTAAATCATCGGCGTTTCAGTATTAAAAATCTCAAATCTACCAATTAAAATACCCAATTTAAAACCCAAGAATCAATAATATCAAAAATTTAAAAACCCCATTGGGGTTTTGGATTGG
The DNA here is from genome assembly GCA_030761175.1 of Masticophis lateralis. NCBI lineage: Eukaryota > Metazoa > Chordata > Lepidosauria > Squamata > Colubridae > Masticophis > Masticophis lateralis. Next base: position 81,813,089 of record JAUDYJ010000007.1, on the reverse strand, counting down.
ACAACTTGGGATGGTAAAGGGTCTCCAGCTTCAGCAGCGGGCTGGATTAGAGGACCTCTGAAGTCCCTTTCAACTCTAATATTGCTCTATCGCCTTTGCATGGGGTTTTACCATCCAGGCCACCAGTATGGCTCAGGGAGAGAAAATTAAATATTTGGTAACCTACAGACAAGGAAAGGACAATGAGAAGGAAGGGCTATAGAAGGCTTAAGGAAATCGGCCGGAAGGGTAAATGCAAAGAACCTGGGATTATCTTGCTTACTATTCGGACTTCTACATTCCGCTTGTTTCGTTTGGAACACGACGGCAAGTAGCAGGCTGAAGACACGGTGAGAAGGCCGAAGAGAAACACCAAAAGGATCCTGGCAGGCATCTTAGGAAAGCTGGCAAACAGGCGCACCGGCTGTATTGCCTTCTGGCTGTTTGTATCTGAGTCCTGCGTATTTATATTGTTCGCATTGACTGTTCGGAGTCCTGTAACGCTGTGCCCCCAACATTGTTACAGGTGGGGGGGGGGGGGCTCTGCCTCTGTCCCCTCCCTCCGCAGACCTCCCACCCGAAAGGCAGCCTCCGAACGACACCAGTAACTGAGCCATTCAGTACCATGAGTGGAGCTAATGGGGAGACATAGAATGCAAGGGACCAGCCAGGGAAATCGAGCGGAGCTAATGGGGCAGGGAAGACAAGGGGCTAGCGAGGAGAAATTGTTGACCAAATCTGGATCTCGGCTCGTGCCCTGCATGCACTATTAAGCAACCCGGGACAGGAAGATCATTTCATGAGGATTTATTGGGAACGTTCCAGTTCAAAAACATTCGGTCCTACAGAGAGGGAACCTGGAACTCAAAAGTTACAATCTTTTGTAATTCATCAAAGCAGGGGTGAAATGTAAAATGTGTTACTACCGGTCCTGTGGCCATGGCTTGGTAGGGGGCAGTAATGTGACTGGGTGGGGGTGGCCAACTTTTTTTTTTTTTTTTAACTTTTCAAAGCATTTTTTCTAATGCTTTGAAAAGCCTCTATGCCGATCAGGCAACTCAGCTGGGATCATCAGAGCGGCTTTTTAAAAAATGCTTCGAAAAGCCTCTCTGCCAATCAGGCAACTCAGCTGGGATCGTCAGAGACTTTTCAAAGCATTTCTTTTACCACCTCTTCGGCCAAGAGGTTGCAGGAAAAAAGGCTTTGAAAAGCCTCCGATGATCCCAGCTGAGCCGCGTGATCATCAGAGGCTTTTTTTTCTCGTCGGCCAAGAGGTTGTAGAAAAAATGCTTTTAAAATTAAAAAAAAAAGTCTCTCATGATCGTGTGGCTCAGCTGGGCATGGTGTGTGTGTGGGGGGGGGGGCACAGGGATTTTTGCTACTGGTTCTCCGAACCACCCACCGCCATCGCTACCGGATCGGGCGATCCGGTCCGAACTGGGAGCATTTCACCCCTGCCATAGCACCCAAAAGCAGGACAAGAAACAATAGATGGAAATGAAACTAATTAAGGAGGAAAACAACCCAGAACTAAGGAGAAATTTCCAAACGGGAGGAACAATTACTCAGTGGAACTACCTGCCACAAGAAGTTATGGGTGCTCCATTACTGGAGGTTTTTAATAAGAGATTGGACAACCATTTTCTGAAATGGTAGACGGTTTCCTGCCTGAGCAGGAGGTTGGACTAGAAGATGTCCAAGGCCCCTTCCAACTCTGTCATTCCGTTTTTGTGTCTATTCATTTGTGTCAAAAGAGATCTAGCAGAGCTAATGGAATCAGGGAAGGGACCTAGGGTACCCGTTAGGAGAAACTGAGTGTAGTTAATGGGGGGACATAGAAAGCAAGGGACCAGCCAGGGAAATCGAGTGGAGCTAATGGGGGTCAGGGAAGACAGGGGGCTAGTAGCAAAGCTAATGGGGCAGGGAAGACAAGGGGCTAGCGAGGAGAAATTGTTGACCAAATCTGGGTCTCGGCTCGTGCCCCGCATGCACTATTAAGCAACCCGGGACAGGAAGATCATTTCATGAGGATTTATTGGGAATGTTCCAGTTCAAAAACATTCGGTCCTACAGAGAGGGAACCTGGAACTCAAAAGTTACAATCTTTTGTAATTCATCAAAGCAGGGGTGAAATGTAAAATGTGTTACTACCGGTCCTGTGGCCATGGCTTGGTAGGGGGCAGTAATGTGACTGGGTGGGGGTGGCCAACTTTTTTTTTTTTAACTTTTCAAAGCATTTTTTCTAATGCTTTGAAAAGCCTCTATGCCGATCAGGCAACTCAGCTGGGATAATCAGAGAGGCTTTTTAAAAAATGCTTCAAAAAGCCTCTCTGCCGATCCAGCAACTCTGCCGATCCGGCAACTCATCTGGGATCGTCAGAGAGGCTTTTTAAAAAATGCTTCGAAAAGCCTCTCTGCCGATCTGGCAACTCAGCTGGGATCGTCAGAGACTTTTCAAAGCATTTCTTTTACCACCTCTTCGGCCAAGAGGTTGCAGGAAAAAAGGCTTTGAAAAGCCTCCGATGATCCCAGCTGAGCCGCGTGATCATCAGAGGCTTTTTTTTCTCGTTGTCTAAGAGGTTGTAGAAAAAATGCCCAAGATGGCGGCTGCATCTAGGGCTCCGTTCTGAGGATGGGTCGTCTGGCTGGCTTTAGAGGGTCCTGGGGGGCCGCGGATCATCGGCGACCCCCCGCCCAGCCAGCGGAGCACGCTGCCAACACGCTGGTGGGTCTGTAGCCCACCAGCGTGTTTTCAAAGGCCCCCACCGCTTGCGCCGTTTCCGGGCCTCCAAACAGCTGAGAGGCGCTGCGGAGATGGTGGCGCGGCGGGGGAGCGGCGCGGAGCGGCGAAATTGGTCGGAATGGCGGCGAGGGGCGGCGTGTGGCTAGCGGCGGCTGCAGTGAGAGGGCAGCCGCTGCGAAGCCTCAGCAGGCCCCAGCAGGCCCTAGCAGGTCTCCGGAGGTTCCCGCTGCCCAAAAAACAGCTGGGCGGCGCTGGGCGGCGCTGCGGAAGATGGCGGCGCCGCAGGGAACGAGGAAGATTGAGTGGCGAGCGGCGACGGCGGTGAGAGGGCGCTGGCAGCTGGTGGTGGTCTGAGGGCGCTGGTGGATGAGGTGAAGCCCTCAGCATCCCCCCCCCCCATCCCGCCTATCCTCCGCTGGCCCTCCAACCCCATGCCTATTTACCAGCAAATTGGGCTTTTGGACTCCAGTTTCCCTTAGCCTTGTCTAGCAGCATTCCATCTTTCTGCTAGTTGGCCCTCCGCTGGCCCTTTAAATCAAGATTGCTTCTCCATTAGCTGCCTGTGCTTGGACTCCTGGCCTTTTTTACCATCTTTCGTGCAGCATTCCATCGTCCGCTGGCTGGCCATTAGAAGACAGGCCAGCTCACGGGAGGAACTGTGGAGCCGATTCTGTTTTCCACCTTGAGGGGGTGCCACATCGCAGGACGAATTCGCCGGGCCACGGTGAGAGAGTGGCCTTGGACTTTCCAACACGCCTGCTGATTGGACCACCGTGAGAGGGTGGTCTGGACACTCCCTCCCTTGAGACAGAATGCAGAGACTCTTTGGCCGCTACCGTGAGAGGGTAACGGCGTTTTTCTCCTGTCTGATCTGGTTCCTGCTTCAGGACATTATTTCAAACTATGATCATGGACCTTTGCCATGCCACTATTTTTGGCCCACTTCTGCTGGATGCTTCCTAGGTCGACGCTTCTTGCCCTGCGAGATTCCCCCCTCTCGCGGGTTTGGCCCTCCACACTATCGAGGGCCTACCTTAATGACGGGTTTTGGGACCCCGAGAGGTGGCATGTTGCGAAGAGGGGATTGAGGGGTTTTTTAAGGAATTTTTTAAGGGGTGTTTTAGGGGGTCCTGGGGTGGGGGAGGGAGTGGGTTTGGTGGGAAACCCGGGGGGGAAAGGGACAGGCCCGACAGTCTTTGATGCCACGGGGGGCTTAGTTTCTGGAGGCAAGAGGGCTCTCAATGAGCCCTCTGTTGAGGGTGGTGTGATAACTACGTTATGTGGGAGGGGCAGATATGGCGAGAGCAGGGGACCATATCATGTGTTGGGGGCGCGCACTCGCTGTCTTCGAGCGATTGCGCGCCCCGGTCCCCGGAGCTATTCCTGTTCCCCGGGTTGTTTAGAGTCTCAGGACCCGGGGCTCCGGCTGTTGTTGTGCAATGCGAGGTCCGTGGTAAACAAGGCCCCCCTCATATGTGATCTTCTTGAAGAGGGGGGTGCGGACCTGGCCGGTATTACCGAGACCTGGTTGGGCCACGAGGGGGAAGTTCCCCTCGTGGAGATGTGCCCACCGGGTTTCCTTGCATTCCACCAGCCGAGAGCCCAGGGCAGGGGTGGGGGAGTAGCGGTCATTATTAAGGAAGGTCTGGGTCCGAGGGAGGCCACTGTACCTCAGATAGCCGGGTGTGAGTCCGCCTTTGTGAGATGGGGTCCCGGTGGGCAGATGGGTCTGTTAGTCACGTACCTGGCTCCCTGCCACGTGGCAACGACCCTGCCCGAACTTCTCAATGTTATAGCCGAGGTGGCGGTTGATACCCCCAAGCTTATAGTTATGGGGGATTTCAACCTGCCATCTATCGGCGAGACATCTGAGATGGCTCGGGAGTTCATGGCTTCCATGACGGCCATGGACCTGACCCAGGTAATTCAGGGCCCGACTCACATTGGTGGACACACCCTGGACTTGGTTTTTGTCTCTGGTCAGTGGCTGAGTGGTCTTGATATTGGGGATATAGGTGTTGAACCCTTGTCATGGACTGACCACTCGCTCCTTCGTCTCGACTTTCTGACCGTTACACCCCATCGCAGGGAGGCGGAACCAACTAGGTGGTTCCGCCCCAGGCGCCTGATGGATCCTGATAGGTTCCAGACGGAGCTTGGGCCATTTCCTGAGACACTGACACGCGACTCGGCTGAGGACCTGGTGGCTGCCTGGGATAGGGCAGCCGGTGGGGCCTTGGACCGGGTCGCGCCTTTGCGGCCTCTGACCCGGCGCCGAACTCACTTATCTCCTTGGTTCACCGAGGAGCTGAGGGAGATGAAGCGCCGGAAAAGACGCCTAGAGAGTGGTTGGAGGGCTAGTCGCTCTGAATCCGACTTAACACTAGTAAGAGCTCATATTAAGACTTACTTAGTGGCAATAAAAGCGGCGAAATCTAATTATTTCACCGCTCTTATTGCGTCATCAGATAATCGCCCAGCCGCCCTGTTTAGGGTGACCCGCTCCCTCCTTCACCTGGGAGCGCGGGAGGACCCCTTGCAGGGTCGTGCTGAGGATTTTGTTCAATATCTGGATGACAAAATAACTCAGATTCGGGATGAGCTGGCCTCTGACTGGGTTAGTTCGGGCGAGGTGACTGAGCCCAGTCTTGAGAGTGTTATCTGGGCTGAGTTCGATCCTGTGGCTCCTGAGGACGTGGACAGGATCCTGGGTAGACTGAACGCTACCACATGTTTGTTGGACCCGTGTCCCTCCTGGTTGGTGCTGGCCTCCCGGGAGGTTACACGAGGCTGGCTCCAGGAGATTATAAATGCTTCTTTGAGTGAGGGTGTCCTTCCGCCTGCCTTGAAGGAGGCGGTGGTGAGGCCCCTCCTCAAGAAGCCCTCCCTGGACCCGGCTGTTTTGGTAAATTATCGTCCTGTCTCCAACCTTCCCTTTTTAGCGAAGGTTGTTGAGAGTGTGGTGGCGCGGCAGCTCCCCCGGTACCTGGATGAAGCTGTCTATTTAGACCCGCTCCAGTCCGGCTTCAGGTCTGGTTACAGCACCGAAACGGCATTGGTCGCGTTGGTGGATGATCTCTGGAGGGCCCGGGGTAGGGGGTACTCCTCTATCCTGGTGCTGTTAGACCTCTCAGCGGCTTTTGATACCATCGACCATGGTATCATGTTGCGCCGGTTGGAGGGATTGGGGGTGGGGGGCCCCGTTCTGCGGTGGTTCTCCTCCTACCTCTCCGACCGGTTGCAATCAGTGTTGACAGGGGGGCAGCGGTCGACCCCGAGGCGCCTAGTGTGTGGGGTGCCACAAGGGTCGGTCCTCTCGCCCCTTCTGTTCAACATTTATGTAAAGCCGCTGGGTGAGATCATCCGTGGTTTTGGGGTGGAATTCCATCAGTACGCTGATGATACTCAGCTGTACATTTCCACCCCAGACCACCCCAACGATGCCGTGGAAGTGATGTCCCAGTGCCTTGAAGCTGTGCGGGTCTGGATGGGGAGAAACAGGCTTCGACTCAACCCCTCCAAGACTGAGTGGCTGTGGATGCCGGCGTCCCGATATAGCCAACTGACTCCATCGTTGGTTATTGGGGGCGAATCATTGGCCCCCACGGAAAGGGTGCGCAACTTGGGCGTCCTCCTGGATCCACGGCTGTCATTAGAGGATCATACGACGGCTGTGGCCAGGGGGGCTTTTTATCAGGTCCGCCTGATACGCCAGTTGCGCCCCTTTCTAGATCGGGACTCCCTGCGCACAGTCACTCAGGCGCTCGTTACGTCTCGCTTGGACTACTGTAATGCTCTCTACATGGGGCTCCCCTTGGGATGCATCCGGAGGCTTCAACTGGTACAGAATGCGGCCGCGCGGGGGATTATGGGAGCGACAGGGCACTCCCACGTGACACCTCTCCTGCGTGAGCTGCATTGGTTGCCGGTTGATTTCCGGGTGCGTTTCAAGGTGTTGGTAATCACCTTTAAAGCGCTCCATGGCTTAGGACCAGGGTACTTACGGGACCGCCTTCTGCCACCTATTGCCTCCCACCGGCCGGTTCGCTCCCACAGAGAGGGCCTCCTCAGGGTGCCGTCAGCCAGACAGTGCCGGCTGGCGACCCCCAGGGGGAGAGCATTCTCTGTGGTAGCCCCCACCCTCTGGAACGATCTCCCTCCAGATCTGAGAACTATTGCTGACCTCTGGACCTTTCGTCGGGCGTTGAAGACTCATTTCTTCCAACTTGCCGGACTTGCCTGATCCCTCCTATTTTTAAATATTTTTAAATATTTTAAATTTTAAATTATTTTAAATTATTTAAATTTTTAGAGTTTTAGTGTTTTATTGATATATTTTTCAGCCTAAATTTATATGGATTTTTAGAACATTTTAACTTACTGTATTGTTATTGGTTTTAAACTGGCTGTTCACCGCCCTGAGTCCGGTAGGAGAAGGGCGGTATAGAAATTCGATTAATAAATAAATAAATAAATAAAAGTAAAAAAAAAAGTCTCTGATGATCGTGTGGCTCAGCTGGGCATGGTGTGTGGGGGGGGGGCACAGGGATTTTTGCTACTGGTTCTCCGAACCACCCACCGCCATCGCTACCGGATCGGGGGATCCGGTCCGAACTGGGAGCATTTCACCCCTGCCATAGCACCCAAAAGCAGGACAAGAAACAATAGATGGAAATGAAACTAATTAAGGAGGAAAACAACCCAGAACTAAGGAGAAATTTCCAAACGGGAGGAACAATTACTCAGTGGAACTACCTGCCACAAGAAGTTATGGGTGCTCCATTACTGGAGGTTTTTAATAAGAGATTGGACAACCATTTTCTGAAATGGTAGACGGTTTCCTGCCTGAGCAGGAGGTTGGACTAGAAGATGTCCAAGGCCCCTTCCAACTCTGTCATTCCGTTTTTGTGTCTATTCATTTGTGTCAAAAGAGATCTAGCAGAGCTAATGGAATCAGGGAAGGGACCTAGGGTACCCGTTAGGAGAAACTGAGTGTAGTTAATGGGGGGACATAGAAAGCAAGGGACCAGCCAGGGAAATCGAGTGGAGCTAATGGGGGTCAGGGAAGACAGGGGGCTAGTAGCAAAGCTAATGGGGCAGGGAAGACAAGGGGCTAGCGAGGAGAAATTGTTGACCAAATCTGGATCTCGGCTTGTGCCCCGCATGCACTATTAAGCAACCCGGGACAGGAAGATCATTTCATGAGGATTTATTGGGAACGTTCCAGTTCAAACACATTCGGTCCTACAGAGCGGGAACCAGGAACTCAAAAGTTACAATCTTTTGTAATTCATCAAAGCAGGGGTGAAATGTAAAATGTGTTACTACCGGTCCTGTGGCCATGGCTTGGTAGGGGGCAGTAATGTGACTGGGTGGGGGTGGCCAACTTTTTTTTTTTTTTTAACTTTTCAAAGCATTTTTTCTAATGCTTTGAAAAGCCTCTATGCCGATCAGGCAACTCAGCTGGGATAATCAGAGAGGCTTTTTAAAAAATGCTTCAAAAAGCCTCTCTGCCGATCCAGCAACTCTGCCGATCCGGCAACTCATCTGGGATCGTCAGAGAGGCTTTTTAAAAAATGCTTCGAAAAGCCTCTCTGCCGATCTGGCAACTCAGCTGGGATCGTCAGAGACTTTTCAAAGCATTTCTTTTACCACCTCTTCGGCCAAGAGGTTGCAGGAAAAAAGGCTTTGAAAAGCCTCCGATGATCCCAGCTGAGCCGCGTGATCATCAGAGGCTTTTTTTTCTCGTTGTCTAAGAGGTTGTAGAAAAAATGCCCAAGATGGCGGCTGCATCTAGGGCTCCGTTCTGAGGATGGGTCGTCTGGCTGGCTTTAGAGGGTCCTGGGGGGCCGCGGATCATCGGCGACCCCCCGCCCAGCCAGCGGAGCACGCTGCCAACACGCTGGTGGGTCTGTAGCCCACCAGCGTGTTTTCAAAGGCCCCCACCGCTTGCGCCGTTTCCGGGCCTCCAAACAGCTGAGAGGCGCTGCGGAGATGGTGGCGCGGCGGGGGAGCGGCGCGGAGCGGCGAAATTGGTCGGAATGGCGGCGAGGGGCGGCGTGTGGCTAGCGGCGGCTGCAGTGAGAGGGCAGCCGCTGCGAAGCCTCAGCAGGCCCCAGCAGGCCCTAGCAGGTCTCCGGAGGTTCCCGCTGCCCAAAAAACAGCTGGGCGGCGCTGGGCGGCGCTGCGGAAGATGGCGGCGCCGCAGGGAACGAGGAAGATTGAGTGGCGAGCGGCGACGGCGGTGAGAGGGCGCTGGCAGCTGGTGGTGGTCTGAGGGCGCTGGTGGATGAGGTGAAGCCCTCAGCATCCCCCCCCCCATCCCGCCTATCCTCCGCTGGCCCTCCAACCCCATGCCTATTTACCAGCAAATTGGGCTTTTGGACTCCAGTTTCCCTTAGCCTTGTCTAGCAGCATTCCATCTTTCTGCTAGTTGGCCCTCCGCTGGCCCTTTAAATCAAGATTGCTTCTCCATTAGCTGCCTGTGCTTGGACTCCTGGCCTTTTTTACCATCTTTCGTGCAGCATTCCATCGTCCGCTGGCTGGCCATTAGAAGACAGGCCAGCTCACGGGAGGAACTGTGGAGCCGATTCTGTTTTCCACCTTGAGGGGGTGCCACATCGCAGGACGAATTCGCCGGGCCACGGTGAGAGAGTGGCCTTGGACTTTCCAACACGCCTGCTGATTGGACCACCGTGAGAGGGTGGTCTGGACACTCCCTCCCTTGAGACAGAATGCAGAGACTCTTTGGCCGCTACCGTGAGAGGGTAACGGCGTTTTTCTCCTGTCTGATCTGGTTCCTGCTTCAGGACATTATTTCAAACTATGATCATGGACCTTTGCCATGCCACTATTTTTGGCCCACTTCTGCTGGATGCTTCCTAGGTCGACGCTTCTTGCCCTGCGAGATTCCCCCCTCTCGCGGGTTTGGCCCTCCACACTATCGAGGGCCTACCTTAATGACGGGTTTTGGGACCCCGAGAGGTGGCATGTTGCGAAGAGGGGATTGAGGGGTTTTTTAAGGAATTTTTTAAGGGGTGTTTTAGGGGGTCCTGGGGTGGGGGAGGGAGTGGGTTTGGTGGGAAACCCGGGGGGGAAAGGGACAGGCCCGACAGTCTTTGATGCCACGGGGGGCTTAGTTTCTGGAGGCAAGAGGGCTCTCAATGAGCCCTCTGTTGAGGGTGGTGTGATAACTACGTTATGTGGGAGGGGCAGATATGGCGAGAGCAGGGGACCATATCATGTGTTGGGGGCGCGCACTCGCTGTCTTCGAGCGATTGCGCGCCCCGGTCCCCGGAGCTATTCCTGTTCCCCGGGTTGTTTAGAGTCTCAGGACCCGGGGCTCCGGCTGTTGTTGTGCAATGCGAGGTCCGTGGTAAACAAGGCCCCCCTCATATGTGATCTTCTTGAAGAGGGGGGTGCGGACCTGGCCGGTATTACCGAGACCTGGTTGGGCCACGAGGGGGAAGTTCCCCTCGTGGAGATGTGCCCACCGGGTTTCCTTGCATTCCACCAGCCGAGAGCCCAGGGCAGGGGTGGGGGAGTAGCGGTCATTATTAAGGAAGGTCTGGGTCCGAGGGAGGCCACTGTACCTCAGATAGCCGGGTGTGAGTCCGCCTTTGTGAGATGGGGTCCCGGTGGGCAGATGGGTCTGTTAGTCATGTACCTGGCTCCCTGCCACGTGGCAACGACCCTGCCCGAACTTCTCAATGTTATAGCCGAGGTGGCGGTTGATACCCCCAAGCTTATAGTTATGGGGGATTTCAACCTGCCATCTATCGGCGAGACATCTGAGATGGCTCGGGAGTTCATGGCTTCCATGACGGCCATGGACCTGACCCAGGTAATTCAGGGCCCGACTCACATTGGTGGACACACCCTGGACTTGGTTTTTGTCTCTGGTCAGTGGCTGAGTGGTCTTGATATTGGGGATATAGGTGTTGAACCCTTGTCATGGACTGACCACTCGCTCCTTCGTCTCGACTTTCTGACCGTTACACCCCATCGCAGGGAGGCGGAACCAACTAGGTGGTTCCGCCCCAGGCGCCTGATGGATCCTGATAGGTTCCAGACGGAGCTTGGGCCATTTCCTGAGACACTGACACGCGACTCGGCTGAGGACCTGGTGGCTGCCTGGGATAGGGCAGCCGGTGGGGCCTTGGACCGGGTCGCGCCTTTGCGGCCTCTGACCCGGCGCCGAACTCACTTATCTCCTTGGTTCACCGAGGAGCTGAGGGAGATGAAGCGCCGGAAAAGACGCCTAGAGAGTGGTTGGAGGGCTAGTCGCTCTGAATCCGACTTAACACTAGTAAGAGCTCATATTAAGACTTACTTAGTGGCAATAAAAGCGGCGAAATCTAATTATTTCACCGCTCTTATTGCGTCATCAGATAATCGCCCAGCCGCCCTGTTTAGGGTGACCCGCTCCCTCCTTCACCTGGGAGCGCGGGAGGACCCCTTGCAGGGTCGTGCTGAGGATTTTGTTCAATATCTGGATGACAAAATAACTCAGATTCGGGATGAGCTGGCCTCTGACTGGGTTAGTTCGGGCGAGGTGACTGAGCCCAGTCTTGAGAGTGTTATCTGGGCTGAGTTCGATCCTGTGGCTCCTGAGGACGTGGACAGGATCCTGGGTAGACTGAACGCTACCACATGTTTGTTGGACCCGTGTCCCTCCTGGTTGGTGCTGGCCTCCCGGGAGGTTACACGAGGCTGGCTCCAGGAGATTATAAATGCTTCTTTGAGTGAGGGTGTCCTTCCGCCTGCCTTGAAGGAGGCGGTGGTGAGGCCCCTCCTCAAGAAGCCCTCCCTGGACCCGGCTGTTTTGGTAAATTATCGTCCTGTCTCCAACCTTCCCTTTTTAGCGAAGGTTGTTGAGAGTGTGGTGGCGCGGCAGCTCCCCCGGTACCTGGATGAAGCTGTCTATTTAGACCCGCTCCAGTCCGGCTTCAGGTCTGGTTACAGCACCGAAACGGCATTGGTCGCGTTGGTGGATGATCTCTGGAGGGCCCGGGGTAGGGGGTACTCCTCTATCCTGGTGCTGTTAGACCTCTCAGCGGCTTTTGATACCATCGACCATGGTATCATGTTGCGCCGGTTGGAGGGATTGGGGGTGGGGGGCCCCGTTCTGCGGTGGTTCTCCTCCTACCTCTCCGACCGGTTGCAATCGGTGTTGACAGGGGGGCAGCGGTCGACCCCGAGGCGCCTAGTGTGTGGGGTGCCACAAGGGTCGGTCCTCTCGCCCCTTCTGTTCAACATTTATGTAAAGCCGCTGGGTGAGATCATCCGTGGTTTTGGGGTGGAATTCCATCAGTACGCTGATGATACTCAGCTGTACATTTCCACCCCAGACCACCCCAACGATGCCGTGGAAGTGATGTCCCAGTGCCTTGAAGCTGTGCGGGTCTGGATGGGGAGAAACAGGCTTCGACTCAACCCCTCCAAGACTGAGTGGCTGTGGATGCCGGCGTCCCGATATAGCCAACTGACTCCATCGTTGGTTATTGGGGGCGAATCATTGGCCCCCACGGAAAGGGTGCGCAACTTGGGCGTCCTCCTGGATCCACGGCTGTCATTAGAGGATCATACGACGGCTGTGGCCAGGGGGGCTTTTTATCAGGTCCGCCTGATACGCCAGTTGCGCCCCTTTCTAGATCGGGACTCCCTGCGCACAGTCACTCAGGCGCTCGTCACGTCTCGCTTGGACTACTGTAATGCTCTCTACATGGGGCTCCCCTTGGGATGCATCCGGAGGCTTCAACTGGTACAGAATGCGGCCGCGCGGGGGATTATGGGAGCGACAGGGCACTCCCACGTGACACCTCTCCTGCGTGAGCTGCATTGGTTGCCGGTTGATTTCCGGGTGCGTTTCAAGGTGTTGGTAATCACCTTTAAAGCGCTCCATGGCTTAGGACCAGGGTACTTACGGGACCGCCTTCTGCCACCTATTGCCTCCCACCGGCCGGTTCGCTCCCACAGAGAGGGCCTCCTCAGGGTGCCGTCAGCCAGACAGTGCCGGCTGGCGACCCCCCAGGGGGAGAGCATTCTCTGTGGTAGCCCCCACCCTCTGGAACGATCTCCCTCCAGATCTGAGAACTATTGCTGACCTCCGGACCTTTCGTCGGGCGTTGAAGACTCATTTCTTCCAACTTGCCGGACTTGCCTGATCCCTCCTATTTTTAAATATTTTTAAATATTTTAAATTTTAAATTATTTTAAATTATTTAAATTTTTAGAGTTTTAGTGTTTTATTGATATATTTTTCAGCCTAAATTTATATGGATTTTTAGAACATTTTAACTTACTGTATTGTTATTGGTTTTAAACTGGCTGTTCACCGCCCTGAGTCCGGTAGGAGAAGGGCGGTATAGAAATTCGATTAATAAATAAATAAATAAATAAAAGTAAAAAAAAAAGTCTCTGATGATCGTGTGGCTCAGCTGGGCATGGTGTGTGTGGGGGGGGGCACAGGGATTTTTGCTACTGGTTCTCCGAACCACCCACCGCCATCGCTACCGGATCGGGGGATCCGGTCCGAACTGGGAGCATTTCACCCCTGCCATAGCACCCAAAAGCAGGACAAGAAACAATAGATGGAAATGAAACTAATTAAGGAGGAAAACAACCCAGAACTAAGGAGAAATTTCCAAACGGGAGGAACAATTACTCAGTGGAACTACCTGCCACAAGAAGTTATGGGTGCTCCATTACTGGAGGTTTTTAATAAGAGATTGGACAACCATTTTCTGAAATGGTAGACGGTTTCCTGCCTGAGCAGGAGGTTGGACTAGAAGATGTCCAAGGCCCCTTCCAACTCTGTCATTCCGTTTTTGTGTCTATTCATTTGTGTCAAAAGAGATCTAGCAGAGCTAATGGAATCAGGGAAGGGACCTAGGGTACCCGTTAGGAGAAACTGAGTGTAGTTAATGGGGGGACATAGAAAGCAAGGGACCAGCCAGGGAAATCGAGTGGAGCTAATGGGGGTCAGGGAAGACAGGGGGCTAGTAGCAAAGCTAATGGGGCAGGGAAGACAAGGGGCTAGCGAGGAGAAATTGTTGACCAAATCTGGATCTCGGCTTGTGCCCCGCATGCACTATTAAGCAACCCGGGACAGGAAGATCATTTCATGAGGATTTATTGGGAACGTTCCAGTTCAAACACATTCGGTCCTACAGAGCGGGAACCAGGAACTCAAAAGTTACAATCTTTTGTAATTCATCAAAGCAGGGGTGAAATGTAAAATGTGTTACTACCGGTCCTGTGGCCATGGCTTGGTAGGGGGCAGTAATGTGACTGGGTGGGGGTGGCCAACTTTTTTTTTTTTTTTTAACTTTTCAAAGCATTTTTTCTAATGCTTTGAAAAGCCTCTATGCCGATCAGGCAACTCAGCTGGGATAATCAGAGAGGCTTTTTAAAAAATGCTTCAAAAAGCCTCTCTGCCGATCCAGCAACTCTGCCGATCCGGCAACTCATCTGGGATCGTCAGAGAGGCTTTTTAAAAAATGCTTCGAAAAGCCTCTCTGCCGATCTGGCAACTCAGCTGGGATCGTCAGAGACTTTTCAAAGCATTTCTTTTACCACCTCTTCGGCCAAGAGGTTGCAGGAAAAAAGGCTTTGAAAAGCCTCCGATGATCCCAGCTGAGCCGCGTGATCATCAGAGGCTTTTTTTTCTCGTTGTCTAAGAGGTTGTAGAAAAAATGCCCAAGATGGCGGCTGCATCTAGGGCTCCGTTCTGAGGATGGGTCGTCTGGCTGGCTTTAGAGGGTCCTGGGGGGCCGCGGATCATCGGCGACCCCCCGCCCAGCCAGCGGAGCACGCTGCCAACACGCTGGTGGGTCTGTAGCCCACCAGCGTGTTTTCAAAGGCCCCCACCGCTTGCGCCGTTTCCGGGCCTCCAAACAGCTGAGAGGCGCTGCGGAGATGGTGGCGCGGCGGGGGAGCGGCGCGGAGCGGCGAAATTGGTCGGAATGGCGGCGAGGGGCGGCGTGTGGCTAGCGGCGGCTGCAGTGAGAGGGCAGCCGCTGCGAAGCCTCAGCAGGCCCCAGCAGGCCCTAGCAGGTCTCCGGAGGTTCCCGCTGCCCAAAAAACAGCTGGGCGGCGCTGGGCGGCGCTGCGGAAGATGGCGGCGCCGCAGGGAACGAGGAAGATTGAGTGGCGAGCGGCGACGGCGGTGAGAGGGCGCTGGCAGCTGGTGGTGGTCTGAGGGCGCTGGTGGATGAGGTGAAGCCCTCAGCATCCCCCCCCCATCCCGCCTATCCTCCGCTGGCCCTCCAACCCCATGCCTATTTACCAGCAAATTGGGCTTTTGGACTCCAGTTTCCCTTAGCCTTGTCTAGCAGCATTCCATCTTTCTGCTAGTTGGCCCTCCGCTGGCCCTTTAAATCAAGATTGCTTCTCCATTAGCTGCCTGTGCTTGGACTCCTGGCCTTTTTTACCATCTTTCGTGCAGCATTCCATCGTCCGCTGGCTGGCCATTAGAAGACAGGCCAGCTCACGGGAGGAACTGTGGAGCCGATTCTGTTTTCCACCTTGAGGGGGTGCCACATCGCAGGACGAATTCGCCGGGCCACGGTGAGAGAGTGGCCTTGGACTTTCCAACACGCCTGCTGATTGGACCACCGTGAGAGGGTGGTCTGGACACTCCCTCCCTTGAGACAGAATGCAGAGACTCTTTGGCCGCTACCGTGAGAGGGTAACGGCGTTTTTCTCCTGTCTGATCTGGTTCCTGCTTCAGGACATTATTTCAAACTATGATCATGGACCTTTGCCATGCCACTATTTTTGGCCCACTTCTGCTGGATGCTTCCTAGGTCGACGCTTCTTGCCCTGCGAGATTCCCCCCTCTCGCGGGTTTGGCCCTCCACACTATCGAGGGCCTACCTTAATGACGGGTTTTGGGACCCCGAGAGGTGGCATGTTGCGAAGAGGGGATTGAGGGTTTTTTTAAGGAATTTTTTAAGGGGTGTTTTAGGGGGTCCTGGGGTGGGGGAGGGAGTGGGTTTGGGGGGAAACCCGGGGGGGAAAGGGACAGGCCCGACAGTCTTTGATGCCACGGGGGGCTTAGTTTCTGGAGGCAAGAGGGCTCTCAATGAGCCCTCTGTTGAGGGTGGTGTGATAACTACGTTATGTGGGAGGGGCAGATATGGCGAGAGCAGGGGACCATATCATGTGTTGGGGGCGCGCACTCGCTGTCTTCGAGCGATTGCGCACCCCGGTCCCCGGAGCTATTCCTGTTCCCCGGGTTGTTTAGAGTCTCAGGACCCGGGGCTCCGGCTGTTGTTGTGCAATGCGAGGTCCGTGGTAAACAAGGCCCCCCTCATATGTGATCTTCTTGAAGAGGGGGGTGCGGACCTGGCCGGTATTACCGAGACCTGGTTGGGCCACGAGGGGGGAGTTCCCCTCGTGGAGATGTGCCCACCGGGTTTCCTTGCATTCCACCAGCCGAGAGCCCAGGGCAGGGGTGGGGGAGTAGCGGTCATTATTAAGGAAGGTCTGGGTCCGAGGGAGGCCACTGTACCTCAGATAGCCGGGTGTGAGTCCGCCTTTGTGAGATGGGGTCCCGGTGGGCAGATGGGTCTGTTAGTCACGTACCTGGCTCCCTGCCACGTGGCAACGACCCTGCCCGAACTTCTCAATGTTATAGCCGAGGTGGCGGTTGATACCCCCAAGCTTATAGTTATGGGGGATTTCAACCTGCCATCTATCGGCGAGACATCTGAGATGGCTCGGGAGTTCATGGCTTCCATGACGGCCATGGACCTGACCCAGGTAATTCAGGGCCCGACTCACATTGGTGGACACACCCTGGACTTGGTTTTTGTCTCTGGTCAGTGGCTGAGTGGTCTTGATATTGGGGATATAGGTGTTGAACCCTTGTCATGGACTGACCACTCGCTCCTTCGTCTCGACTTTCTGACCGTTACACCCCATCGCAGGGAGGCGGAACCAACTAGGTGGTTCCGCCCCAGGCGCCTGATGGATCCTGATAGGTTCCAGACGGAGCTTGGGCCATTTCCTGAGACACTGACACGCGACTCGGCTGAGGACCTGGTGGCTGCCTGGGATAGGGCAGCCGGTGGGGCCTTGGACCGGGTCGCGCCTTTGCGGCCTCTGACCCGGCGCCGAACTCACTTATCTCCTTGGTTCACCGAGGAGCTGAGGGAGATGAAGCGCCGGAAAAGACGCCTAGAGAGTGGTTGGAGGGCTAGTCGCTCTGAATCCGACTTAACACTAGTAAGAGCTCATATTAAGACTTACTTAGTGGCAATAAAAGCGGCGAAATCTAATTATTTCACCGCTCTTATTGCGTCATCAGATAATCGCCCAGCCGCCCTGTTTAGGGTGACCCGCTCCCTCCTTCACCTGGGAGCGCGGGAGGACCCCTTGCAGGGTCGTGCTGAGGATTTTGTTCAATATCTGGATGACAAAATAACTCAGATTCGGGATGAGCTGGCCTCTGACTGGGTTAGTTCGGGCGAGGTGACTGAGCCCAGTCTTGAGAGTGTTATCTGGGCTGAGTTCGATCCTGTGGCTCCTGAGGACGTGGACAGGATCCTGGGTAGACTGAACGCTACCACATGTTTGTTGGACCCGTGTCCCTCCTGGTTGGTGCTGGCCTCCCGGGAGGTTACACGAGGCTGGCTCCAGGAGATTATAAATGCTTCTTTGAGTGAGGGTGTCCTTCCGCCTGCCTTGAAGGAGGCGGTGGTGAGGCCCCTCCTCAAGAAGCCCTCCCTGGACCCGGCTGTTTTGGTAAATTATCGTCCTGTCTCCAACCTTCCCTTTTTAGCGAAGGTTGTTGAGAGTGTGGTGGCGCGGCAGCTCCCCCGGTACCTGGATGAAGCTGTCTATTTAGACCCGCTCCAGTCCGGCTTCAGGTCTGGTTACAGCACCGAAACGGCATTGGTCGCGTTGGTGGATGATCTCTGGAGGGCCCGGGGTAGGGGGTACTCCTCTATCCTGGTGCTGTTAGACCTCTCAGCGGCTTTTGATACCATCGACCATGGTATCATGTTGCGCCGGTTGGAGGGATTGGGGGTGGGGGGCACCGTTCTGCGGTGGTTCTCCTCCTACCTCTCCGACCGGTTGCAATCGGTGTTGACAGGGGGGCAGCGGTCGACCCCGAGGCGCCTAGTGTGTGGGGTGCCACAAGGGTCGGTCCTCTCGCCCCTTCTGTTCAACATTTATGTAAAGCCGCTGGGTGAGATCATCCGTGGTTTTGGGGTGGAATTCCATCAGTACGCTGATGATACTCAGCTGTACATTTCCACCCCAGACCACCCCAACGATGCCGTGGAAGTGATGTCCCAGTGCCTTGAAGCTGTGCGGGTCTGGATGGGGAGAAACAGGCTTCGACTCAACCCCTCCAAGACTGAGTGGCTGTGGATGCCGGCGTCCCGATATAGCCAACTGACTCCATCGTTGGTTATTGGGGGCGAATCATTGGCCCCCACGGAAAGGGTGCGCAACTTGGGCGTCCTCCTGGATCCACGGCTGTCATTAGAGGATCATACGACGGCTGTGGCCAGGGGGGCTTTTTATCAGGTCCGCCTGATACGCCAGTTGCGCCCCTTTCTAGATCGGGACTCCCTGCGCACAGTCACTCAGGCGCTCGTCACGTCTCGCTTGGACTACTGTAATGCTCTCTACATGGGGCTCCCCTTGGGATGCATCCGGAGGCTTCAACTGGTACAGAATGCGGCCGCGCGGGGGATTATGGGAGCGACAGGGCACTCCCACGTGACACCTCTCCTGCGTGAGCTGCATTGGTTGCCGGTTGATTTCCGGGTGCGTTTCAAGGTGTTGGTAATCACCTTTAAAGCGCTCCATGGCTTAGGACCAGGGTACTTACGGGACCGCCTTCTGCCACCTATTGCCTCCCACCGGCCGGTTCGCTCCCACAGAGAGGGCCTCCTCAGGGTGCCGTCAGCCAGACAGTGCCGGCTGGCGACCCCCCAGGGGGAGAGCATTCTCTGTGGTAGCCCCCACCCTCTGGAACGATCTCCCTCCAGATCTGAGAACTATTGCTGACCTCCGGACCTTTCGTCGGGCGTTGAAGACTCATTTCTTCCAACTTGCCGGACTTGCCTGATCCCTCCTATTTTTAAATATTTTTAAATATTTTAAATTTTAAATTATTTTAAATTATTTAAATTTTTAGAGTTTTAGTGTTTTATTGATATATTTTTCAGCCTAAATTTATATGGATTTTTAGAACATTTTAACTTACTGTATTGTTATTGGTTTTAAACTGGCTGTTCACCGCCCTGAGTCCGGTAGGAGAAGGGCGGTATAGAAATTCGATTAATAAATAAATAAATAAATAAATAAAAGTAAAAAAAAAAGTCTCTGATGATCGTGTGGCTCAGCTGGGCATGGTGTGTGGGGGGGGGGGGCACAGGGATTTTTGCTACTGGTTCTCCGAACCACCCACCGCCATCGCTACCGGATCGGGGGATCCGGTCCGAACTGGGAGCATTTCACCCCTGCCATAGCACCCAAAAGCAGGACAAGAAACAATAGATGGAAATGAAACTAATTAAGGAGGAAAACAACCCAGAACTAAGGAGAAATTTCCAAACGGGAGGAACAATTACTCAGTGGAACTACCTGCCACAAGAAGTTATGGGTGCTCCATTACTGGAGGTTTTTAATAAGAGATTGGACAACCATTTTCTGAAATGGTAGACGGTTTCCTGCCTGAGCAGGAGGTTGGACTAGAAGATGTCCAAGGCCCCTTCCAACTCTGTCATTCCGTTTTTGTGTCTATTCATTTGTGTCAAAAGAGATCTAGCAGAGCTAATGGAATCAGGGAAGGGACCTAGGGTACCCGTTAGGAGAAACTGAGTGTAGTTAATGGGGGGACATAGAAAGCAAGGGACCAGCCAGGGAAATCGAGTGGAGCTAATGGGGGTCAGGGAAGACAGGGGGCTAGTAGCAAAGCTAATGGGGCAGGGAAGACAAGGGGCTAGCGAGGAGAAATTGTTGACCAAATCTGGATCTCGGCTTGTGCCCCGCATGCACTATTAAGCAACCCGGGACAGGAAGATCATTTCATGAGGATTTATTGGGAACGTTCCAGTTCAAACACATTCGGTCCTACAGAGCGGGAACCAGGAACTCAAAAGTTACAATCTTTTGTAATTCATCAAAGCAGGGGTGAAATGTAAAATGTGTTACTACCGGTCCTGTGGCCATGGCTTGGTAGGGGGCAGTAATGTGACTGGGTGGGGGTGGCCAACTTTTTTTTTTTTTTTAACTTTTCAAAGCATTTTTTCTAATGCTTTGAAAAGCCTCTATGCCGATCAGGCAACTCAGCTGGGATCATCAGAGCGGCTTTTTAAAAAATGCTTCGAAAAGCCTCTCTGCCAATCAGGCAACTCAGCTGGGATCGTCAGAGACTTTTCAAAGCATTTCTTTTACCACCTCTTCGGCCAAGAGGTTGCAGGAAAAAAGGCTTTGAAAAGCCTCCGATGATCCCAGCTGAGCCGCGTGATCATCAGAGGCTTTTTTTTCTCGTCGGCCAAGAGGTTGTAGAAAAAATGCTTTTAAAAGTAAAAAAAAAAGTCTCTGATGATCGTGTGGCTCAGCTGGGCATGGTGTGTGTGTGGGGGGGGGCACAGGGATTTTTGCTACTGGTTCTCCGAACCACCCACCGCCATCGCTACCGGATCGGGCGATCCGGTCCGAACTGGGAGCATTTCACCCCTGCCATAGCACCCAAAAGCAGGACAAGAAACAATAGATGGAAATGAAACTAATTAAGGAGGAAAACAACCCAGAACTAAGGAGAAATTTCCAAACGGGAGGAACAATTACTCAGTGGAACTACCTGCCACCAGAAGTTGTGGGTGCTCCATTACTGGAGGTTTTTAAGAAGAGATTGGACAACCATTTGTCTGAAATGGTCTGGGGTTTCCTGCCTAAGCGGAGGGCTGGACTAGAAGACCTCCATAGGGGTCTCCTGGCTCTTAGAAGACCTCCAAGGTCCAACTCTGTTATTCTCTTCCTTTGTGTCTGTTCGTTTGTGTCAGAAGAGATCTAGCAGAGCTAATGGGATCAGGGAAGGAAGGGTACCAGCCAGGAGAAACTGAGCGGACCTAATGGAGGGGACATAGAAAGCAAGGGACCAGCCAGGGAAATCGAGCGGAGCTAATGGGGGGCAGCGAAAGCAAGGGGCTACCGAGGAGAAATTGTTGACCAAATCTGGGTCTCGGCTCGTGCCCCACATGCACTATTAAGCAACCCGGGACAGGAAGATCATTTCATGAGGATTTATTGGGAATGTTCCAGTTCAAAAACATTCGGTCCTACAGAGAGGGAACCTGGAACTCCAAAGTTACAATCTTTTCTAGTTTAACTCATCAAAGGCAAGTACAAAGGAAAGTTTACCCGGACAGGACAAAACATCCTGCCCGCTTTACAAAGACAGTCAGTTATATAAGCTAAACAGAATAACCGAATAGCAGAATAACAGAGTTGGAAGGGACCTTAGAGGAGAGAAGCAGAGAATCTTATACCATTTCAGAATAGCGGTTCTCCAATCAATCCTTAAAGTCCAAAATTACCCTTGGATCAGGCTCCCAGCCGAGATAGAGGCATCAAACACCTTGGGACTAGGTCTCCTCCTTGTGGAAGTCTTATGAGGCGCGGAACAAGCCCCGCGCAGGACCCCTGCGAATGAGGAGGTTGGTCAGCAGACTCAGGGAGGGCACCCGGGGCCTCAAATGGACGATAGATGGGCAATAGGTGTGGGCCAGAGCACCTAACCAGGCTCCGCTGTGGAGCCTAGGGATGTGGCTTCAACAGGCAGTCTGGAGTCCACCACCGATACAGGCCGCCTTTGACGGCAGCCCTGACTGGGTGGCCACTTCCTCAGTCAGATCATCAGCCACATGGACCTTTACAGATGCTTTTATTTATTTATTTATTTATTTATTTATTTATTTATTTATTTATTTATATTTATTTGACTTATATACCGCCCTTCTCCTTGCGGACCCAGGGCGCTGAACAGCCAGAAATAAAAACAAATTCTACAAAAATTAAGAGAATTTTAAAAAGCAATATAAATTTGGCCCATGATTAAAACAATTCAATAGTTAATATCAAAACTCTAAAACTCTAAAAAATTTACAATGGGATCAGGCCAGTCCGGCTAACTGGAAAAGATGCGTTTTTAAGGCCCGACGAAAAGTCCGGAGGTCAGAGATCATTCGCAACTCTGGAGGAAGATCATTCCAGAGGGTGGGAGCTACCACAGAGAAGGCTCTCCCCCTGGGGGTCACCAGCTGGCATTGTCTGGCTGACGGCACCCTGAGGAGGCCCGCTCTGTGGGAGCAAACCGGCCGGTTGGAGGCAATTGGTGGCAGAAGGCGGTCCCGTAAGTACCCTGGTCCTAAGCCATGGAGCGCTTTAAAGGTGATTACCAACACCTTGAAGTGCACCCGGAAGTCCACCGGTAGCCAATGCAGCTCGTGCAGGAGAGGAGTCACATGGGAGCGCCCTGTGACTCCTCTCCTATCATACGGTTGATAGGATCTTCATAGGGATTAAGCTCGGCATTCCACCCTATCACCAATGGAGCGGTTGAACGGACCAATGCCATGGTGGAATGCTACCTGCGGTGTTATGTGTCATAACAGCAATCGGACTGGTCAGGCCTCCTACCATTTGCAGAAGTGACCTACAATAATGCAGTACATCGCAGTACTGGCCTCACTCCCTTCCAGGTGGTGTATGGTATGGAGTTCCCTGCCATTCCAGAACTAGAACCTAACCCCGAAACCCCAGAGACCCCGAGAGAATGGGCAGATAAGATATGGGGAGTCTGGCTTAGGGTAACAGTGGCTTTACAGAAAGCTGCAGAAGAGTATAAACAGCAGGCTGATAAGAGACGGGTGGACTACAAACTTTTCCAAGTGGGGAACTGGGTGTACCTATCCACGGAGTATTTAAAACTCTGGACACCCAGTAAAAAACTGGGTCCTAAGTATCTAGGGCAGTGATGCCTAACCTTTTTGCCATCGTGTGCCAGGAGAGGGGGGCGGGAGAGGGTCACGCATGCATGCATGCCCACACTGATACTTTTATGCGCCCTGCCCTGCACATGCGTGCGCAGCCCCCCTTCCCCCCTGCTCCCGGCACACGATGGCCTGGTAGGCCCATTTTTCTTCCTTACCTGGTTTTATTTGTTCAACTTTTATTTATTTGTTCAACTTGCATGCCGCCTTTCTCTGAAGATTCAAGGTGGCTTATAATGCATTTAAAAACCATATATAAAACATTAAAAGTTAAACCATCAAAAACAATTAAAACCCATTCACACCAGATCCTCTCTATTTATCTGGGAAGGGCGAAAACAGTCTTTCTCAATCCCTAAGGCCCTCCAAAAGCCTGAAACCAGTGGTGGGATTCAGCCAGTTCGCACCACTTCGGGAGAACTAGTTGTTAAATTTCTGAGCAGTTTGATGAACTGGTTGTTGGAAGAAATCATTAGGGCAGAGAACCAGTTGTTAAATTAGTTGAATCCCGCCACTGCCTGAAATGGCCCATTTCCCAACTCCCGGTGGGACAGGAAGTGACGCTTTTTGCTGTCCCCAGCCACTCTAGGAGTCTCTGAAGGCTGGGGACAGCAAAAAAGTCACTTCCTGTCCCACTGGGAGTTGGGAAATGGGCCATTTCATGCCTTTGGAGGCCTTCGAGGGAGTGAGAAAGGCTGTTTTCACCCTCCGCAGATGCATAGAGAGGATCTGGAGCCAGGTAAGAAAGAAAAACGGGTCTTCCCCACCCCACCCCCAGCTCCTCCGGAAGCAGGAAACAGCCTGTTTCCCTACTTGCCCAGAAGGCCCGAAAATCAGCTAGACGGCATGCACATGCGCACCAGAGATCAGCTGGCATGCCCACTGATATGGCTACGCATGCCATCTGTGGCACGTGTACCATAGGTTCACCATCACGGATCTAGGGCCATTCACTGTGATTTGAGTAATCAACCCCGTAACAGTCACCTTGAAGCTACCATCGCTACTAGGCAAATTCCATCCTGTCTTCCACAGTAGCCTGCTAAAGCCTGTGGAAGCTGCTAGAACCAGGCCACTCCCAAACCCCCCAGGGCCTGTGAACACGGACCACTACGAAATAGACAAGATACTGGATTCCAGACTTTATAGATGAAAGGTCGAATACTTAGTGCAGTGGAAGGGGTACCCCTCCACTGAGGCAACCTGGATGGTGGTGCATGATGTCCATGCCATGCAGCTACTACAGTGGTTCCATCACAAGCACCCACAAAAACCAGGGGGGACCAGTGACTGTGTTGATAAAACTAACCCCTATGCTTTTGCCCTTGTAGGTGGACCTCTGGTAGAGGGGAGCCGCCTGTCAAACCCAAATCCAGGGCTTGACATACCTGGGGGGAAAGCGGGCAACACAGTGGCCAAAGCTACCAGCAAGAATGCACAGGAACATGATGGGAGGACGATTCGGGTGGTAGGCCAGAGATCCCAGCAAGGCTTCCGGTGCCCGACAAGGCAGGGGGACGACGGATGACATCACAGTGAGCCGGAGAGCTGCATCGGGTGGGCGATTCAAGAAACTGCCAAACAGCTGAGGGGGGGGGGTGGTTTCAGCCGCTGATGGTGGCTAGCTGGGGAATGTAGCAGATGATTTAAAGTGCGCTGAAAGGCGGAAACTCTCGGCGCTGACTTTCAATTTACCACTCATCGTGTTCTGTGGTCTGGGCCTTGTAGCAGCAAATAAAAGCTCTTCAAACCATGTTTGGAATCTGGCTTTTTGTATAGCCGCACGTGCCTGGCTCAGACAGGCCAAGAGTGGTATTAATACCTTATTTGATCTTGATTGTACCACTCTGTACTTGCAACTTAGCATTGCATTAGCTTTTTTGGCGGCCGCTGCACACTGCTGGTTCATATTTAGCTGGTTGTCAACTAAGACTCCAAGATCCCTCTCACAGTTACTGTTATTAAGCCTGGTTTTACCCAGTCTACATATGTAATTTTGGGTTTTCTTTCTTAAGAATTTTTCTCTACATTGAATTTCATTTTGTTTGATAGGGCCCAGAGTTCAACTCTGTCATCTGGATCCTGAGCCTATCTTCTAGGGTGTTAGCTATTCCTGCCAGTTTAGTATCATTTGCAAATTTGGTGAGTTCCCCTTCTATTCCCTCATCTAAGTCTTTTATGAAGATTGTTCTGTCCCCGCTCCCAGGAATAAACCCAATTCAGACAGTTGGAGGTTAAAATAAGCTGGCAGGCAACCAAGTAGTCTGATAAGAAGCTTGGCAGCAATCCCAGGAGCTGCGTGCCAAAACCTTTATTAACGTAACAGAAAAATACACACCACAAGTGTCCAGAATAGCCAAAGCTGAGATGCAGGAATATTTGTTTTTGTTCGTCACAAAAGTGCAGGCTGACTCACTCTCTTTTATAGGCTGTGGGGTGTGGTCCAGTGAGTCAGCTAATCACGAGCATGCCGTGCCTTCTATTGGGCACGTTTCTCCCTGCGTCACTGGCGAGGATCCAGCCAGCACTTATCTCCCTCGTCGCTTTCCACCTGTGGCTGCGGGGATGTGCTTGGCTCTGGGCCTATCTCTTGCCCTTCGGTGTCCTCCAGGGGCATTGCCAGAGAGGAGGGTCCTGGAGAGGGAGGTCTTGTCAATTCCTCCCTTTCACTCTCGGAGTTCTCTTCTGACGATGACACAGGCTCAGGCAACGGAGCCACAACAAAGATATTGAGGAGTACTAGGCCTAAGACGAAATCTTGTGGTACCCCACTGCTTACTTCCCCCCATGTAGACTTAGATCCATTAAGGACTACTCGTTTGAGGGGCTGCCACAAAGAGGAGGGGGTCAATTTATTTTCCAAAGCATCAGAAGGCCAGACAAGAAGAAACAGATGGAAACTAACCAAGGAGAGAAACAACCTGGAATTAAGGACATATCTCCTGACAGGCCAGTTAATCAGTAGAATAGCTTGTCACCAGAAGTTGTGGGCGCTCCAACACTGGAGGTTTTTATGAAGAGAATGGACAGTCACTTGTCTGGAATGATATATGGCCATGTTGGCAAACCTATGGCACGTGTACCGGAAGTGGCACGCAGAGCCATTTCTCTGGGCACACAGAGCCTTTGCCCATTGTTCTCCCGGGTTCCGGGATAAGTGCATTGCATTTCAGGCATGTCACTGCGTTATTTGTATTTGCCAGCTGAGCCTCCATTCTGAACATTATGGTAGCTTGCCAGAGGACTTTATCACGTATGTATAACAACAGAGATAAGACTGTCTGAGCTACTGAGCGTGTCTACATTCTTTCTTTTCTAACTTCCTGATTTTATTTTTTCCTTTGTCCATCTCTGAGATATAACTGCCGGTACGATGTAGTTAGCTAGGTTTTTACTTTCATAATAAAAATGTTTTTTAGACTTTATACTTCGGGTTTTCTTTCTTTGAGAGTATACACCATGGAAAACAAGATCTATTCACCTCTAATTAATTACAATTACCCCAGGGAGGGGAACAAAGCTGATTCACACTTCGACAAGGCGACGGCTGGTTCCAGCTCGCGCTGCCACCTAAAAATTCTTTCCTCCACATTGGAAATGGACATTGCAGAGCCGTGCGCCCCCCTCGTCCTTCTCCACAGACTCACTTTCTCTCTCCTCCTGACTAGATCTGCCACGGCAGCCCAGCACTGCAGTTCCCCTCGCTCCAAACAGCAGTCTCTGCTCACGTCAAGGAGCCGGCGGTTGAGTAGGAGGAGGACAAGGATGGGTGCAAGGTGATGCCCCTCTTTCAGACCAGTCCAGATGGCAGGTGGTTGAGCGGGAAGCCCTCAGGGAAGAGCGCTGCACTGGGTGACACATCTCCTAGTCGCAGGCTGCATGTGGGGCCCGAGGTGGAGGGGTGAGCTTCCCTGGCCAACGCACGGCACTGCCGAGGTGGCAGGGCCGAGAGTGCTGCCGCTGGCCGGGGAACAGCTGTCTCGCCAGGGAACAGGCTGGTAACTGGCTGTCCTCCAGTAAGAGGTGCACCGGCCCTTTTGGAAAAAGTGGGGGCACATGCTTGGGGGGCACGCACATGCATAATGTGGGGTGCATGTGCATGGGGAGCATGGTGGGGGGGTCATGCCTGCCTGCACAAATGGGGGCACCCATTGCATTATGGGTGCTGGCACACGAGAGCGCAAGAGCTCTCGCATGTTTGGACTTTTGGCACGCAAGGCCAAAAAGGTTCACTATCACTGATATAGGGTCTCCTGTTTGAGCAGATGGCTGGAGTAGAAGACCACCAAGGTCCTGATCTCGTAAATTGTGGTCACATGACTACAGGAACGTGGTTCAGTTGCCGAACACCCAAAATGTGGTCATTTCAGAACCTTTGGAACAGAGTCGTAAGTATTGGACGATCTGTCGTAAATGGTCACTTGGTGACTGGTTGTAAGATGAGGACTACTCGTTGATCTACAAAAGAATTTTCTTTCCCTACTTTACAGAAAGGTTAGGAGTTTTGTGTCCTTCAAGGGTTTTGTGATAAATCTTCACATCACTTGGGTCTTCTCGTCATCAATGACGCTTCAGCTAATTTGTCACACAGTGCAAAAAGATTTATTAATTTAGAGCTGGTTTTGAGGGTATTCTTAATTTTATTCTTTTATTCTTAAACGGTTATAGGCTTTGGATCACTCAGGGCTGCTTTGGGTTCTAGGCCCATGACGTCCACGAACGCCGGCTCTCCGACATCTTAATAAAATTGTGGTATTCCTTGTTGTTGCTTGTTCTCCAGATTCATCAGTCGCAGAAGGAGATCTCTGGCTGAGCCATCCAACCCGGTCAAATTCTTTTTCGGAGACCTCCGTCCTTTCTCCCCGTTCTAATTTCAGCACTCAGCTGAAGCGAAGCAAAACGCTGTAAAAAGATGTGAAGGAGAAATAACCATTGAGTCAGTCCCGGACAGGTAGGGAAAGTGGCCAAAACACTTCCCATTTCTATTACCAGAAGTTTGTTTATTGGACTTTTATAAGATGATGGAGAGCTGAGAAACCTGATCGTACAGTAGAAAAAAATGCCAGTATAGGTAGTCCTCATTTAGTGACTGCCATTGGTTGCAACAACTCAGTGATTAAACAAAATATATTTATTTTCTGAGGTTTTCGAGGGTGTTCGTATGTAGGTCTTTGGTTATTCGGGTTTTCTCCCGCGTAAAATCGAAGT
The DNA here is from genome assembly GCA_030761175.1 of Masticophis lateralis. Classification (NCBI taxonomy): domain Eukaryota; kingdom Metazoa; phylum Chordata; class Lepidosauria; order Squamata; family Colubridae; genus Masticophis; species Masticophis lateralis. The sequence goes on along the minus strand of JAUDYJ010000007.1, from coordinate 81,785,138 downwards.
GTCTTGGTGACGTTTTGACGAAAGTCTCATTCGTCTCATTCGTGTACGAAGCCGAAAACACCAGCCTGAAGATGACGAATGAGACTTTCGTCAAAACGTCACCAAGACACTTCCAATTTTACGCGGGAGAAAACCCGAATAACCAAAAACCGAAATATATTTAATGTTTACAGAGAGAGAGGCAGAGAGAGAAAGAGAGAGAGGCTACAAAGATCACTGATTGATGCCACCTCCTTTAGATAAATTTCACTGGCCCCAGAGTGTGGTGGGAATGGAGATTTTGCAGTATCCTTCCACCAGGAGTGGGGAGGGAATGGGGATTTTGCAATATCCTTCCCCTGCCATGCCCACCAAGCCACACCACGCCCACCAAGCCATGCCCACAAACCTATAGTAAGAAACATTTGGATTTCACCACTGCTCTGTATTATATAGCCTCTGTAATTATTGATGCTGTGCTTCTGGATTCTGAGTTCTGGTTCTGACTTCTGCTGTATGGTATTGTATATAAAGAAGTTTCTTTTGTAAATGAATCCTGCTGACTTATTTAATTGTGTGCTGGTTGGATTGCTGCAAACTCTCACAAGTCTCGTATGTCCAATCGTTTCTTTTTCCTTGTTTTCCTCCCTCATAAGGCAGAAAGCTGCTTAAACATGCTCGGTGTCATGTTTCAAAGTCGTCTCAAATAAATTGCATTTCCAACAAAGTCTTTGATGAAAAAACTCTTATTTATTAAGCACGAACATTCTAGCTCCAACTCATTGCAGCCAACTCTGGCTTCCTCAGTCAAAAACCCTCCTTTTCCTCTCCCCACTCCTCTGCACTCATTGGCCATCTTCCCAGTCACTCTGCCCCTAATCTACTGCTCCCACTCAAAGGAATTTCCCCCCTCCCATCCCATCTCCTAGGTGATATTCTCTTCAGGGAAAATAAGTAGGTGAAGAGTCAACCGTCCCTTTCCAGATGCCTCCGCTGCTCCTTCTTATGTCAGCATTAGAGTAAGTGCAGCGTGAAATGCTGACACTCAGGTTTTTTTTTTAAGCTACTCTCTTCCCAGGATGATGCAGCCTTAAAAAGTTCTAACTGTCACTCAAGCTCAGTTTTGTCACCTTAGTTGATTCGAAGCCTCCCATCAGCTGGCAGCTGCTGCCCGAAACTGACTGGATCTTAATCAGAGTCGCTCTGAAGACTTGTGTTGTTCTAAACGTTGCTTGGGAAATGAATTTTTAATCACCTCCTCTTTCTGAACAGTCACGATCGGAGGCCGTTGATAAACGACGGCTCCCTTTATAGAAGAGGGATGGCTTTTAAGGAGCTGAAATCTTTTCAGACGCCTCAAACTTTAACACCCAGGGCTATCAGGAATTCTGGGAGTTGAAGTCCAACACACCTGGAGGGCATCTGGTTAGAGAACAGAATGCTTTAGGGCTTCAGCCCCCCTCAACGTAACATTTGGCTGAGGATGAATGCATTAAATTTTCTACAACGTGTCTGATATTTCTTTTTCTCCCCCACCTCTGGTTCCCCCCTTCTATAAATACCATCCGTGCAGCAAATGCCAACGAATCCGCATCGACCGTTCCCATTGCAGACGGCCATACTACCCTCACAGGGTATAGGGTTCAAGTTCTCCTCTGGGCAATGGGCACTCCACTCATTCTTGTAATAGCAGGCCTGGTCTCTTTTACAACAAATGTGGGGCCCGAAGCAGATCCCACTGTTATCAGGGCCGCAGGACATACACTAAAAGAGAAATGAAAATAAAATGATTAACATCTGGAGGTATCACCAGGAAAAAACCCACTTAATCTGTGCAAATTTTCATGACTCTTGGAAAAAACTCTTGAAAGCCCGGTGCCCGTCGAATGCTAGGCACACTTACACCCAGGAGTAAGTCTTCTAAAGAGGCACACCGCCAAGAAAGCAAAGGTAGTAAAATGACAAAAAATTGCAGGTGATTGGGAGAGCAACGCACCCTTTGAAGGTTTGGTCTAGTAGGGGTTAAGACACCAGGCTGGAAAGCAGGACACGGTGAGTTCAAATCCTGCCATAGCCATGAAAACGAACTGGGTGACTTTGGGCCGATCACCAGGAGACTGTGAGTTTTCTAGCCCAACCTTAGCCATGAAAACTGGCTAAAATTGTGAGTTCTCCGTGTCAGCTCCTCAAGTACTGGAAGATAATTTTCATGTGTCCCCCAATTCTTCTCTTCCATAGGCTAGACACACCTAGTTCCCTCAGCCATTTGTCATATGATGTAGCCCCCAGATCCTTCCTCATCTTTACAAATATAAGGGTCTATGGAGATTCTTAATCATCCAGGTTCATGGTTGGCCCAAAGGTGATTTTCAAATACCAACTGGACTTTCTTAGTTTTTTTTTTTTCTTTAGACCCCTTCCCTTCTTGGACAACCCTTTGTCTGAAATGATATTATTATTTTTTATTTAAAGTTTTTATTTTTATGGCTCATAAACACATTTCCATGTACAGTCATTTTCATCATTTTTCCTTCGTCTTTTCTTTTAACTTTCATTTTTCATTTTTACTTTTTCGGGCTGCTCTTTTACCCTTTACCTTTACTCCTGAGATATTGGAAGATATTGCTATCCTGTCTCCCCTAGTCCTTTTTTTCATTAAGGTAGACATACCCAGTTCCTGCAACTGTTCTTCATGTGTTTTAGCCTCCAGTCCCCTAATCCTCTTTGTTGCTCTTCTCTGCACTCTTTCTAGAGTCTCCTCATCTTTTCTACATTGTGGTGACCAAAACTGAATGCAATATTCCAAGTATGGCCTTACCAAGGCATTATAAAGTGATATTAACACTTCATGTGATCTTGATTCTATCCCTCTGTTTTATTGCTCTATTATCACTGAGGGGCAATGAGAAGGAAGAGAAGACTATGGAATTCTTCCTTAAGGGAGAAGGCTGGAAGGATAAATGGGATGCTTTGCCTTACCTGTCGGATTTTTGTATCAGGTATGGACCTCTTTCCTCCTCGGGGGCAGTTCTGGATGTAGCAGGCTGAAGAGAAGGTGAGAAGGCCGAAGAGAAACACCGAAAGGATCCCGGCAGGCATGTTAGGAAGATTGGCAAACGGGCACACCGGCTGTTTTGCCTTCTGGCTGTTTGCATCTGATTCCTGGCTGCATCCCCTGAGTATTTATATTGTTCACATCAACTTTTTGGAAGCCTGAAATGCTGTGCCCCCAACATTGTTACAGGTGGGGGGGGGGGCTCTGCCTCCTGCCTCTCCCTCTGCAGACCTCCCACTCGAAACCCAGCCTCCGACCGACACCCGTAACTGAGCCGTTCAGTGCCGAGAGCTGTTCATTTCTCCCAAAGCTGCCGCTTTATTGGCAGCCCATTATTTTTTAATTGGGGCATCATCAAAATTGTGAGTCAGATGGCAACCCTGGTATAGGGGTCTCCTGGCTCTTAGAAGACCTCCAAGGTCCAACTCTGTTATTCTCTTCCTTTGTGTCTGTTCGTTTGTGTCAGAAGAGATCTAGCAGAGCTAATGGGATCAGGGAAGGGACCTAGAGTACCCACTAGGAGAAACTGAGTGTAGTTAATGGGGAGACATAGAATGCAAGGGACCAGCCAGGGAAATCGAGTGAAGCTAATGGGGGTCAGGGAAGACAGGGGCTAGTAGCAAAGCTAATGGGGCAGCGAAAGCAAGGGGCTAGCGAAGAGAAATTGTTGGCCAAATCTGGGTCTCGGCTCGTGCCCCGCATGCACTATTAAGCATCCCGGGACAGGAAGATCATTTCATGAGGATTTATTGGGAATGTTCCAGTTCAAAAACATTCGTTCCTACAGAGAGGGGACCTGGAACTCAAAAGTTACAATCTTTTGCAGTTTAACTCATCAAAGGTAAGTACAAAGGTAACAACCCCCTAAAACCAACCGCACGCACACACACAAAAAAACCTTAATCCAGGTTAAAACGAACCAAGGTTGGTTGCTGTGTAAATGCAACTGTTTGTTCTCTGACTTAATTAGGCCTAGGTGGTATGAACACAGACAGCTGCCCTCCAGTTAAAACTCTGAGGATTGAGTGTGGAATGTGGACAATTCGATACGAACCAGTTCCCCTTAATGTATTGCAAGGTGTGTCATATTATACATACTTCCCAGTTAATGTGTCATACTACACAGACTTCCTAGTTGGTAGAAAGTGGGGATGTAGAAGGCTGGACTAGAAGACCTCCTAGGTCCCTTCCAAGGTCCAACTCTGTTATTCTCTTCCTTTGTGTCTGTTCGTTTGTGTCAGAAGAGATCTAGCAGAGCTAATGGGATCGGAGAAGGAAGGGTACCAGCCAGGGGAAACTGAGCATACCTAATGGAGGGGACATAGAAAGCAAGGGACCAGCCAGGGAAATCGAGCGGAGCTAATGGGGGTCAGGGAAGACAGGGGGCTAGTAGCAAAGCTAATGGGGCAGGGAAGGCAAAGGGCTACCGAGGAGAAATTGTTGGCCAAATCTGGGTCTCAGCTTGTGCTCCGGCACGTACTATTAAGCAGCCTGGGACAGGATGATCATTTCATGAGGATTTATTGGGTACGTTCCAGTTCAAAAGCATTCTCTCATACAAAGAGGGTACTTGGAACTCAAAAAGTTACTATCTTTTGTAGTTTCTCATCAAACGTTTAAGGACGCTCATTTCTCCACCTTCCCTCACACTCCTTTTCTCCACTTTCTCTCACACTCCTTTTCTCCACTTTCTCTCACACTTCTTTTCTCCACCTTCCCTCACACTCCTTTTCTCCACTTTCTCTCACACTCCTTTTCTCCACTTTCTCTCACACTCCTTTTCTCCACCTTCCCTCACACTCCTTTTCTCCACTTTCTCTCACACTCCTTTTCTCCACCTTCCCTCACACTCCTTTTCTCCACTTTCCCTCACTCTACTTTCTCTCAGACTCCTTTTCTCCACCTTCCCTCACACTCCTTTTCTCCACTTTCTCTCACACTCCTTTTCTCCACCTTCCCACACATTCCTTTTCTCCACCTTCCCTCACACTCCTTTTCTCCACTTTCTCTCACACTCCTTTTCTCCACTTTCTTTCACACTCCTTTTCTCCACCTTCCCTCACACTCCTTTTCTCCACCTTCCCTCACACTCCTTTTCTCCACTTTCTCTCACACTCCTTTTCTCCACTTTCTCTCACACTCCTTTTCTCCACCTCCCTCACACTCCTTTTCTCCACCTCCCTCACACTCCTTTTCTCCACCTTCTCTCACACTCTTTTTCTCCACTTTCTCTCACACTCCTTTTCTCCACTTTCCCTCACACTCCTTTTCTCCACCTTCCCTCACACTCCTTTTCTCCACCTTCCCTCACACTCCTTTTCTCCACCTTCCCACACACTCCTTTTCTCCACCTTCCCTCACACTCCTTTTCTCCACTTTCTCTCACACTCCTTTTCTCCACTTTCTCTCACACTCCTTTTCTCCACCTTCCCTCACACTCCTTTTCTCCACCTTCTCTCACACTCCTTTTCTCCACCTCCCTCACACTCCTTTTCTCCACTTTCTCTCACACTCCTTTTCTCCACCTCCCTCACACTCCTTTTCTCCACCTTCTCTCACACTCCTTTTCTCCACCTCCCTCACACTCCTTTTCTCCACCTTCCCGCACACTCCTTTTCTCCACCTTCCCTCACTCCACCTTCCCTCACACTCCTTTTCTCCACCTTCCCTCACACTCCTTTTCTCCACCTTCCCTCACTCCACCTTCCCTCACACTCCTTTTCTCCACCTTCCCTCACACTCCTTTTCTCCACTTTCTCTCACACTCCTTTTCTCCACCTTCCCTCACACTCCTTTTCTCCACTTTCTCTCACACTCCTTTTCTCCACCTTCCCTCACACTCCTTTTCTCCACTTTCTCTCACACTCCTTTTCTCCACCTTCTCTCATACTCCTTTTCTCCACCTTCCCTCACTCCACCTTCCCTCACACTCCTTTTCTCCACCTTCCCTCACACTCCTTTTCTCCACCTTCCCTCACTCCACCTTCCCTCACACTCCTTTTCTCCACCTTCCCTCACTCCACCTTCCCTCACACTTCTTTTCTCCACCTTCCCTCACACTCCTTTTCTCCACTTTCTCTCACACTCCTTTTCTCCACCTTCCCTCACTCCACCTTCCCTCACACTCCTTTTCTCCACCTTCCCTCACTCCACCTTCCCTCACACTCCTTTTCTCCACCTTCTCTCACACTCCTTTTCTCCACTTTCTCTCACACTCCTTTTCTCCATCTTCTCTCACACTTCTTTTCTCCACTTTCTCTCACACTCCTTTTCTCCACCTTCCCTCACACTCCTTTTCTCCACCTTCTCTCATACTCCTTTTCTCCACTTTCTCTCACACTTCTTTTCTCCACCTTCCCCCACACTCCTTTTCTCCACCTTCCCTCACTCCACCTTCCCTCACACTCCTTTTCTCCACCTTCCCTCACTCCACCTTCCCTCACACTCCTTTTCTCCACCTTCTCTCACACTCCTTTTCTCCACCTTCCCTCACACTCCTTTTCTCCACCTTCCCTCACACTCCTTTTCTCCACTTTCTCTCACACTCCTTTTCTCCACTTTCTCTCACACTCCTTTTCTCCACCTTCCCTCACACTCCTTTTCTCCACTTTCCCTCACTCTACTTTCTCTCAGACTCCTTTTCTCCACCTTCCCTCACACTCCTTTTCTCCACTTTCTCTCACACTCCTTTTCTCCACCTTCCCACACATTCCTTTTCTCCACCTTCCCTCACACTCCTTTTCTCCACTTTCTCTCACACTCCTTTTCTCCACTTTCTTTCACACTCCTTTTCTCCACCTTCCCTCACACTCCTTTTCTCCACCTTCCCTCACACTCCTTTTCTCCACTTTCTCTCACACTCCTTTTCTCCACCTCCCTCACACTCCTTTTCTCCATTTTCTCTCACACTCCTTTTCTCCACCTCCCTCACACTCCTTTTCTCCACCTTCTCTCACACTCTTTTTCTCCACTTTCTCTCACACTCCTTTTCTCCACTTTCCCTCACACTCCTTTTCTCCACCTTCCCTCACACTCCTTTTCTCCACCTTCCCTCACACTCCTTTTCTCCACCTTCCCACACACTCCTTTTCTCCACCTTCCCTCACACTCCTTTTCTCCACTTTCTCTCACACTCCTTTTCTCCACTTTCTCTCACACTCCTTTTCTCCACCTTCCCTCACACTCCTTTTCTCCACCTTCTCTCACACTCCTTTTCTCCACCTCCCTCACACTCCTTTTCTCCACTTTCTCTCACACTCCTTTTCTCCACCTCCCTCACACTCCTTTTCTCCACCTTCTCTCACACTCCTTTTCTCCACCTTCTCTCATACTCCTTTTCTCCACCTTCCCTCACTCCACCTTCCCTCACACTCCTTTTCTCCACCTTCCCTCACACTCCTTTTCTCCACCTTCCCTCACTCCACCTTCCCTCACACTCCTTTTCTCCACCTTCCCTCACTCCACCTTCCCTCACACTTCTTTTCTCCACCTTCCCTCACACTCCTTTTCTCCACTTTCTCTCACACTCCTTTTCTCCACCTTCCCTCACTCCACCTTCCCTCACACTCCTTTTCTCCACCTTCCCTCACTCCACCTTCCCTCACACTCCTTTTCTCCACCTTCTCTCACACTCCTTTTCTCCACTTTCTCTCACACTCCTTTTCTCCATCTTCTCTCACACTTCTTTTCTCCACTTTCTCTCACACTCCTTTTCTCCACCTTCCCTCACACTCCTTTTCTCCACCTTCTCTCATACTCCTTTTCTCCACTTTCTCTCACACTTCTTTTCTCCACCTTCCCCCACACTCCTTTTCTCCACCTTCCCTCACTCCACCTTCCCTCACACTCCTTTTCTCCACCTTCTCTCACACTCCTTTTCTCCACCTCCCTCACACTCCTTTTCTCCACTTTCTCTCACACTCCTTTTCTCCACCTCCCTCACACTCCTTTTCTCCACCTTCTCTCACACTCCTTTTCTCCACCTTCTCTCATACTCCTTTTCTCCACCTTCCCTCACTCCACCTTCCCTCACACTCCTTTTCTCCACCTTCCCTCACACTCCTTTTCTCCACCTTCCCTCACTCCACCTTCCCTCACACTCCTTTTCTCCACCTTCCCTCACTCCACCTTCCCTCACACTCCTTTTCTCCACCTTCTCTCACACTCCTTTTCTCCACCTTCCCTCACACTCCTTTTCTCCACCTTCCCTCACACTCCTTTTCTCCACTTTCTCTCACACTCCTTTTCTCCACTTTCTCTCACACTCCTTTTCTCCACCTTCCCTCACACTCCTTTTCTCCACTTTCCCTCACTCTACTTTCTCTCAGACTCCTTTTCTCCACCTTCCCTCACACTCCTTTTCTCCACTTTCTCTCACACTCCTTTTCTCCACCTTCCCACACATTCCTTTTCTCCACCTTCCCTCACACTCCTTTTCTCCACTTTCTCTCACACTCCTTTTCTCCACTTTCTTTCACACTCCTTTTCTCCACCTTCCCTCACACTCCTTTTCTCCACCTTCCCTCACACTCCTTTTCTCCACTTTCTCTCACACTCCTTTTCTCCACCTCCCTCACACTCCTTTTCTCCATTTTCTCTCACACTCCTTTTCTCCACCTCCCTCACACTCCTTTTCTCCACCTTCTCTCACACTCTTTTTCTCCACTTTCTCTCACACTCCTTTTCTCCACTTTCCCTCACACTCCTTTTCTCCACCTTCCCTCACACTCCTTTTCTCCACCTTCCCTCACACTCCTTTTCTCCACCTTCCCACACACTCCTTTTCTCCACCTTCCCTCACACTCCTTTTCTCCACTTTCTCTCACACTCCTTTTCTCCACTTTCTCTCACACTCCTTTTCTCCACCTTCCCTCACACTCCTTTTCTCCACCTTCTCTCACACTCCTTTTCTCCACCTCCCTCACACTCCTTTTCTCCACTTTCTCTCACACTCCTTTTCTCCACCTCCCTCACACTCCTTTTCTCCACCTTCTCTCACACTCCTTTTCTCCACCTCCCTCACACTCCTTTTCTCCACCTTCCCGCACACTCCTTTTCTCCACCTTCCCTCACTCCACCTTCCCTCACACTCCTTTTCTCCACCTTCCCTCACACTCCTTTTCTCCACCTTCCCTCACTCCACCTTCCCTCACACTCCTTTTCTCCACCTTCCCTCACACTCCTTTTCTCCACTTTCTCTCACACTCCTTTTTTCCACCTTCCCTCACACTCCTTTTCTCCACTTTCTCTCACACTCCTTTTCTCCACCTTCCCTCACACTCCTTTTCTCCACTTTCTCTCACACTCCTTTTCTCCACCTTCTCTCATACTCCTTTTCTCCACCTTCCCTCACTCCACCTTCCCTCACACTCCTTTTCTCCACCTTCCCTCACACTCCTTTTCTCCACCTTCCCTCACTCCACCTTCCCTCACACTCCTTTTCTCCACCTTCCCTCACTCCACCTTCCCTCACACTTCTTTTCTCCACCTTCCCTCACACTCCTTTTCTCCACTTTCTCTCACACTCCTTTTCTCCACCTTCCCTCACTCCACCTTCCCTCACACTCCTTTTCTCCACCTTCCCTCACTCCACCTTCCCTCACACTCCTTTTCTCCACCTCCCTCACACTCCTTTTCTCCACTTTCTCTCACACTCCTTTTCTCCACCTCCCTCACACTCCTTTTCTCCACCTTCTCTCACACTCCTTTTCTCCACCTCCCTCACACTCCTTTTCTCCACCTTCCCGCACACTCCTTTTCTCCACCTTCCCTCACTCCACCTTCCCTCACACTCCTTTTCTCCACCTTCCCTCACACTCCTTTTCTCCACCTTCCCTCACTCCACCTTCCCTCACACTCCTTTTCTCCACCTTCCCTCACACTCCTTTTCTCCACTTTCTCTCACACTCCTTTTCTCCACCTTCCCTCACACTCCTTTTCTCCACTTTCTCTCACACTCCTTTTCTCCACCTTCCCTCACACTCCTTTTCTCCACTTTCTCTCACACTCCTTTTCTCCACCTTCTCTCATACTCCTTTTCTCCACCTTCCCTCACTCCACCTTCCCTCACACTCCTTTTCTCCACCTTCCCTCACACTCCTTTTCTCCACCTTCCCTCACTCCACCTTCCCTCACACTCCTTTTCTCCACCTTCCCTCACTCCACCTTCCCTCACACTTCTTTTCTCCACCTTCCCTCACACTCCTTTTCTCCACTTTCTCTCACACTCCTTTTCTCCACCTTCCCTCACTCCACCTTCCCTCACACTCCTTTTCTCCACCTTCCCTCACTCCACCTTCCCTCACACTCCTTTTCTCCACCTTCTCTCACACTCCTTTTCTCCACTTTCTCTCACACTCCTTTTCTCCATCTTCTCTCACACTTCTTTTCTCCACTTTCTCTCACACTCCTTTTCTCCACCTTCCCTCACACTCCTTTTCTCCACCTTCTCTCATACTCCTTTTCTCCACTTTCTCTCACACTTCTTTTCTCCACCTTCCCCCACACTCCTTTTCTCCACCTTCCCTCACTCCACCTTCCCTCACACTCCTTTTCTCCACCTTCCCTCACTCCACCTTCCCTCACACTCCTTTTCTCCACCTTCTCTCACACTCCTTTTCTCCACCTTCCCTCACACTCCTTTTCTCCACCTTCCCTCACACTCCTTTTCTCCACTTTCTCTCACACTCCTTTTCTCCACTTTCTCTCACACTTCTTTTCTCCACCTCCTCTCCCTCGGTGGGCTGGAGGCCAAGTGAGCCGGTAGGCCCTGCTTCCCTTCTCTCCCTTCTCCCTCTCGCCCTCTCTCTCCATCCCTTGCTCTCCGCCTCTTTCCCCCCAAAACTTCCTCCTTTCATTCCTTTCTCCCTCTTCCCCCATGCTACACCAGCATCCCATTATATGAAATACGATGATTTCAATGACCTTCTAGAACCGTGATGGCGAATGGTCATCGTGGAAACAGGCTGTTTCTGGCCTTTGGAGGGCCTCCGGGGAGTGGGGAAGGCTGTTTTCGCCCTCCCCAGGCTCCTAGAAAGGCTCTGGAACCTGGAGAGAGTGAAAAACGGGCCTACTGGGCTCATCATGTCATCACATGCCAAAAGCAGGGGGAGAGATGTGTTTATGGGTATGGGCACGTGCATGTGTGACACCCCCCCCCCATGCTTCCACGCTTTTGGCATGCGATGGCAAAAAGGTTAGCCATCCCTGTTCTAGAAGTTTGTAGGTGACGGATATTAGATTTAAAAGAGAAAAAGAAAGTCATAAGGTTACTTAAGAAAGGATGAAGAGACAGATCAGATGTTAATTAATCTGGAAGGAATTCTTTGTCTTTCAGCAGATTGTGTAGTACACAATAAGCTCTGGGCATCCTGTTATCGAAACATACTCCTGCTTGGAAAGGAAAGGTAGCTTATTTTACAGGTAGGGAATGTTATAATGTATCAACAGTAGAGGTAGTCCCTGACTTACAACAATTTATTTAGTGACCGTTCAAAGTTACAACGGCACTGGAAAAAAGTGACCTAGGAAAGTGGTGGTTTTCAAAAAATTTTACTACCGGTTCTGTGCGTGTGGCTTGGTGGGCGTGGCATGGCTTGGTGGGCGTGGCTTGGTGGGCGTGGCAGGGGAAAGATGTTATAAAACGAATGTCTCATTTAGCAACCTGAGCTTTGGGCTCAGTTGTGGTGGTAGATCAAAGACTGAAGTCCTCAACATACGACCACAATGGAACCCAGAATTTATGCTGTTAAGTGACACATTTGTTAAGTGAGTTTTGCCCCGTTTTACGACTTTTCTTGCCACGGTTGTTAAGCGAATCGTTGCAGTTGTTACATTAGTGACACGGTTGTTAAGTGAATCCACCTTCCCCCACTGATAGGATCACATGATCCCAGGATACTGCGACTGTCATACATGTTGTCAAGCATCTCATTGTAAATCACGTGTGAAAAAAGGGTCATAGGTCACTTTTTTCAGTGCCGTAACTTCGAACAGTCGCTAAATGAAACTGCTGTACATCGAGGACTACCTGTAGTCTGTCTTTTCCGCTTTTTAAAATATTTAGTATTTAAAGAGTATTAGGACCACCCTGCTGACTGTCTGTCTTGCAATCCAGGGCTGAGCTGAAAATATTCTTTGGCTTTGCAATTATCAACCTGGCACTTGGTTTTGTTTTGTTTTTTTATTTTTAAATAAATTTTTATTATTTTTTTCTTTAAAAACAAAAACCCAGAAAAATTTCCATTTTATAACAGTTCCGTATCGGTATATATCCACAGTTTGTTTTTCCCTCCCTACGTATTCACATACGTATTTTTGTGGTTCCCTTATTTCATATATATTATAAATAGTATTTCTTACTTCGGGGTCTGCAACCTTAAACACTCAAAAGAGCCACTTGGACTCATTTCCCACAGAAAAGAAAACACCAGGAGCCACAAAACCCTTCCCGTGCCTGACTATTCCTTGAACAGCCACAAAACTAGCCTATGTAGTTGAATTAAACTTTCTGTTTTCTTCTGAAACTTTTCTTGTCTTGGATTTATCCATGGCTGGCCTATTGGGACTGAAAAGCTCAATAAAATTGTGTGCCGACGGATATCACACATTGGCGGTTGTGATGCATATTTTGAGTGACAGGGGGCCGCAGCAGAGGGGTGAAAAAGCCACATGTGGCCCCAGAGCCCCAGGTTGCTGACCCCTGCCTTACTTATTATACAAACTATTATATCCATGTGTTACTTTACACATATTATATATTTAATATCATTTTATTAATGGTTCCTGATTTCTAGATCATCCCTGTTATATATTTTCTTGCTTGTTATTCCTGTACCATTTTCCCCATATTTAGTAACATTCCGTTTCATCATTTCCTTTTATTTCTTTCGTCAATTTGTCCATCTCCGCACAGTCCAAAATTTTCCTGATCACCTCTTCGTCTTTTGGTATAACGTTATTTTTCCAATTTTGTGCATAGGTTATCCTAGCTGCAGTTATAATTTTTAAAATTTTTTTTATTTTTTTAAATTTGATTTATATGCCGCCCTTCTCCGGAGACTCAGGGCGGCTTACAATGCGTTAAGCAATAGCCTTCATACTTTTGTATATTTATACAGAGTCAGCTTATTGCCCCCACAAACTGGGTCCTCAATTTACCTACCTTAGAAAGGATGGAAGGCTGAATCAACGTTGAGCCTGGTGAGATTCAAACTTACTAATTGCAGACAGCTGGAGTTAAATTACAATGCTTTAGTCTGCTGAGCTATCCAGGCTCCTTATTCTACATAATATGTAGAATTAGATATTGTATTTCTATATTATAATTTCTGGTAAGTATACCCAATACAAAATAGTTCCAATTTCCAGTCTATATAGAAATATAAATAGAATAACAGAGTTGGAAGGGACCTTGGAGGTCCTCTAGTCGAACCCCCTGCTTAGGCAGGAAACCCTACGCCACTTCAGACAAAATGGTGATCCAACATCTTAAAAACTTCCAGTGTTGGAGCATTGACAACTTCTGCAGGCAAGTTGTTCCATATGTTGTTCTGTTATTTCTTCAAGCCACTTTTTAATTTTAGTCCAATACTTTCTTGCTGTCAGACAAATCCACCATGGATGATACGTCCGTGCAATTTCTTGCATTTCCTAACAGATCGGTGATGAATTTGGGAACATCTCAGCAAGTCTCGCCGGTGAGAGGTGCCATCTATAAAACATCTTGGTTTTCCTTGTATGCCACTGACATTTGCAATGATCAACCTTGCTCTTGCTTAAGTGCCCGATATTAAAACCAGAGACAGCGAGTGGCAGAGGTGACTTTACGCACAATTAGCTGATCTGAAACAGGAGTGGACGGATTATGAATCCAACCCTGCAAATATTATTAAGTGTTTTCAGATCTTGTCCGGGGCTGAGAAATTTGCAAACAGGTTGATTGGCTTTGATGAAGGTCGAACAAGGAAAGAAACAAAACAGTTCTTGCCCATATATATGATGACCCCGGTTAATAGTTGGTATTACGCATTGATATTCACTCCTGGTTCTCAACACTGGCTTGGAGGAAGGGATTTAGAAATGGGATCATTGGATTAGAAGGGGCCTTGGAGGTCTTCTAGTCCAACCCTCTGCTTTTTGTGGCCCGTCAGCAGCCTGTGCGGATTGTAGCTGATTCAGACAGCGAGGAGGCTGGTGTGGTGTTGCGCCAGCAGCCTGTGCCGCTGGCGCTCGAGTCGGACACTGAGGAGGCTGGAGAAGAGGTGGTGCCAGAGGCGGGGATTCAGCCAGGGCCTTCAGAACCTCCAGAAGTTCCTTTAAGTGAAGAAGATGAAGAGGAGGAAACTCTTCTCAATGCACGGGCATGCAGAGCTGCCAAAAGGCAGGAGTAGCTCTTCAGGAGGTGGTCTCCTCAAGGGTAAGGCTTGGGGCTAACTCCCCTACCCTATTTAAGGAAGGACGATGATTGAGGCAATTTGCAGGGAACAACTTCGTTCATATTCCTTCACGTCTTGATTCCAGAAACGTTTGATTCGGCTCTTGTTTATCTCTTGTCAGTTTTCCTGCAAATTGCTTCTGAGCATTCTGCCAACCACAGTAAGCTTATAGTTATCTGAAAGACTGTGCCTCAGAATGGAGTTATTATTCTTTGGATTCTTGTCGGCTGTTAATGAAGTTAAATTAACAGCCCTTGTTCAGAAAAGACTGATTTAAACTGTATTTGTGTTCGAACAACTACTAAGAAAGCTCATTAGTAGTCCTTAATTAGTAAACTAAGGTTTGTACGGATTTTGTGTGTGCTGCGTACTTTGGGGTCCGTAGCTGGGGCAGAACAAGGAGACTCTATGCCAGTGATGGCTAACCTTTTTGTCATCGCATGCGAGGAGCAGGGTGGGTCACGCGTGTGTATGCCCACACCCATAATTTTATGTGCCCCACCCCCGCGTATGCGTGTGCGAACCCCCCAGATTCCTCTTGCTCCTGGCACGCGATGATATGATAGGCCTGTTTTTTGCTCTCCGCCTTTCTAGGAGTCTGGGGAAGACGAGGACCCTGTTCCTAGTTCACGCATGCGAAGAGCTGCCAGAAGGCAAGAGCAGCTGAAGAAAAAAGGACAGCTCGGGAGTAAGGCCAGAAGATGATTGGCCGCTCTAGTGGTGGTTTGCCCCCAGTTTGCAAGAACCAGTAGTAAAACCGGCGGGAGGCCCCGCCCACCGCCCCAGATGTCATCATCAGCAATCTGCGCATGCACAGAAGCTTCCCGTGCGATCCCGTTGCAAACCGGTAGTAAAGGTAAGTAGAACCCACCCCTGGGCCACTCCCATAAGGCTTAAAAGAGCAGCAACGAGCCGTTGGGTTCTTTGTAGAAAAGCAACGTTGATTCCAGTGCTTCTTGTCAGCGTCTCTTGAACGTTGTGTGTGTGTGTGGGGGGGGGGTTGTGTTAGGATATGATGTGAGCCTAACAGGTTGTCCAGGCAATATATGTGTTCTGTGACTTTACCATGGATATGTATTATATGACTTCTAAGTTTTACTGCTGAATCATTGTAATGCTGAGTCATGCTGTAATTAGATAATCCCTAGTTGTAAAGGTATTTAAGAAGGGATCTGTAATGTAGTCAGTTGATGATATGCTACCATTGTGTGAGGAGTTGCTACCATTGTGCTATCATCGTGGATGGATCTGCTACCATCGTGGTTTGTGTACCAGAGTGAACTTGTTATTCTAACCAACTACTGTTTGTATGGTAAGAAGATTTTTGTATCACTGGACTGATTTAACTGGCAAAGACTTGGATTGATTAAAAGACTATGAGATTGTTTTTTCACTATAAAGTAAACTTTTGATAAACCAGTTTGCACATCTTTTATTCATTGCTCTCAGTAACGTTTCTCTGGGTTCTACACTCTGCTGGTTGGTAACACAACAACAATATCCTTAACAGTTTGCCAAGAAGACATCACAAGTTGGTGATAAGGCCAACGGACTGTTGTGAAGAATTTTGTTTTGGATTAGGCTGAGAATGAATTAATTCTCAGCTATTTTAATAAAATAAGTTTGTTGAGGACTGAATTGTGTTTGGTAATCACTACTTTGGCCTCCGTCACAACAAGACCATGGTGAAGCTGAAGGTCTCTGTCCCAGGAATTCTGGGAGAAAAGGGCCACATTTGCCCACCCCTGTGTTAAGCGGTTTCCGCCATTGAGAACTCTTGAAAGCATGAAGAAAACTATCCAAGTCGCTCATAACCACTGTGACAATTAAGGCCGTAAAATGGAGCAAAACTCACTTAATGTCTTGCTTAGCAACAGACGTTTTGGGCTGAATTATATAGTTGGAGGTTATGTATAATTGCTTTCCTCCATTGAGGACTCTTGAAAGTTACGAAGAAAAATATCCAGTTGCTCGTCCTCCCGATGACGTCCGTGTCTCCTGGAGTCTCGGTCCTCGCCCTCTTTTTCTCCCACTTTGGAAGCAATACGCACAACTGCAAATTGTCCATATTTGACTGGCCTCACGCCTGCGACCTTGGCATATTAGATGAGACCTCTGGCATGGACAGCAATGACTTATGCTTTTTAAGAGACACGGACCACGCGGCCAGTGGCCCTCCCTACGCAGACCTCTCAGCAGTATAAATGCCGGTAGCTCCCAAGAAGAAATCCAGACGAGATTTTTCGGGGCAATTCTATAAACTAGGCAACCGGCGGTGGTTGCCAAAATGTCTTACACCATGTTGACTTTCTGCTTATTTTCGTTGCTGGCTTTTTCTTCGGCTTGCTACATCCAGAACTGTCCCATTGGAGGGAAGCGGTCCATTCTGGACATGGAAGTCAGGAAGGTAAGTACCTGCCTGGGAAATTTGACGCAAATTATAGGGACAGAGGTAGCCACCAGTGGTGGGTTTTTCAAAAGTTTTTACTACCGGTTCTGTGGGTGTGACTTGGTGGACGTGGCAGGGGAAGGATACCATAAAATCTCCATTCCCTCCCCACTCCAGGGGAAGATTACTGCAAAATTCCCATTTCCTCCTGGGACTCGGGAAGCAGAGAATAGATGGGGATGGGGCCAGTCAGAATTTTTACTACCAGTTCTCCGAACTACTCAAAATTTCTGCTACTGGTTCTCCCGAAATGGTCAGAACCTGCTGAAACACACCTCTGGTAGCCACGCTTCCAAATTTATTTATTTTTATTTTATTTTATTGCGATTTATATGCTGCCCTTCTCCCAAAGGACTCAGGGTGGCTTACAAGATAAAAAAATTCAACGATATGAATTAAATATAAATTAAAATCCAATTAAAATTAATTAAAATTATTACAATGCAAAAAACCCCCTCAACGGGTCAGTCCATTTGATGAAAAAGCCACGCCTTCAGTTCGCGGCGGAAGAAGAGGAGGTCGGGAGCTATCCTAAGCCCGGTGGGCAAACCGTTCCAGAGGGTCGGCGCTCCCACAGAGAACACTCTCCCCCTGGGGACCGCCAGCCAACATTGTTTGACTGACAGCACTCTGAGGAGGCCCGCTCTGTGAGAGCGCACAGGACGATGGGAGGATGGCAGAAGATGGTCCTGCAAGTATCCCGGGCGTAAGCCATGTAGGGCTTTATAGGTGAGCACCAGCACCTTGAAACTAACACCGGCAGGCAGTGCAGCTCGCGCAGGAGGGGTGTTACACGGGAGTAACAAGAGGCTCCCGTAACAACCCGCGCAGCCGCATTCTGGACTAGCTGAAGCCTCCGGGTGCATCCCAAGGGCAGCCCCATGTAGAGGGCATCACAGTAATCCAACCGAGAAGTAACAAGGCCATGAGTGACCGTGGCGAGGGCATGCCAGTCTAGGAAAGGGCGCAACTGGCGCACCAGGCCTACCTGTGCAAAAGCCCCCCTGCTTACGGCTGTCAACTGATCTTCTAAAGACAGTCGTGAATCCAGGAGAACACCCAGATTGCGAAATTGATGGATTCATCTCTTTCTTGGTGCCAAAATGATGCACTCAATAAAGTTTCGCGTTCAGAGATTGGATCATCTCGACCGTGCTTGTTTTGGTTTTGGGGTTCGTCAGCCGAAACGTTGACCCTGGGCTACATTATTTAAGTTCTATTTTAATCCTATCGTGATGGTTTTCTGCATGCTGGGCAGGCAGTTTGTATGGAGGATTGGCAGGGAGATGTGCGGCCCTCCGGGATGGAAAGGGGGCAAGAGAAAGCTCCAGGATTCACTTGGGCAGTCAAGCCAGATGGGCGGAGGGAAACTCAAAGCGTTGGGGGCTTCCGAAGGGCAGAATGGACTTCAGGATGTGCAGCTCCTGGCTCTAACAGTGACATCAAGTTGGCCACGCCCACCCGGTCCAAGGACCACCAAGCCACGCCCACAGAGCCGGTAGGGAGAATTTTTGGATTTCACCACTGGTTAGGAGTTTTGTGGCCTTCAAGGCTTCTGTGAAAAAGCTTCACATCGCGTGGGGCTTCTCTTCATAAACAACACTGAAACAAATTTGTCGCAAGATGCAAGAAGACTTTTATTAATTTAGAATTCATTTTATCCTTAAACGGTTATAGGCTTTGGGTCACTCAGGGCTACTTTGGTTCTAAGCCCATGAAGCCCATGAAATGCCGGCTCTCGGACACCTTAATAAAATTGTGGTTTTCATCATTCGCCAGGTGCATCCGTCGCAGAAGGAGATCTCCGGTTGAGCCATCCAACACGGTCAAATTCCTTTTCGGAGACGTCCGTCCTTTCTCCCTGTTCTAATTTCAGCACTCAGTTGAAGCGAAGCAAGTCACTGTAAAAGGATGCACAGGTGAAATAACCATTGAGTCAGTCCCAGACAGGTAGAGAAGATGGCTAAAGCTTTTCCTAGCTCTTTGTGGGGTTTTAGCAGCAACTCACTCTGGGTGGTGCTAGGATGGCGCCCAATCCATGAGTCAAAGAGAAAGGGGGTCTATCTATTTTCAAAACACCAGAGGGCAGGACAAGAAACAACGGATGGAAACAAAACAAGGAGAGAAGCAACCTGGAATTAAGGAGAAATCTCCTAACAGTGAGGACAATTAACCAGTGGAATGGCTTGCCACTAGAAATTGTGAGTGCTCCATCACTGGAGGTTTTAAAGAAGAGATTGGACAACCATTTGCCTGGAATGATATAGGGCTGTGATGGCGAACCTATGGCACGCGTGCCACAGGTGGCATGTGGAGCCATATTGGTGGGGACGTGAGCTGAGCTCCGGCTGTTTCCTGCCTCTGGAGGGCCTGGCGGCGGGGGGAAGGCCCGTTTTTTGCTCTCCCCAGACTCCAGAGCCTTTCTAGGAGCCTGGGGAGGGCGAAGATGGTGGGACCGGAAGTCAGCAAACGGGCCATTTCCGGCCTCCAGAGGGCCTCCGTAGTGGGGGAGGCCGTTTTCCCCCTCTCCAGGCTCCTAGAGTGGCCCTGGAGCCTGGGGAGAGCAAAAAAAGAGGCCTACCGAACTCACTGTGCCATCGCATGCGGGAGGAGTGCGGGTGGGGGGGGTCGCGCATGCCTGTGCAGGCTGCACAGAATTATAAGTGTGGGCACGCGCACATATGACACCCCCCCCCTCACACCCCCGCTTTTGGCACACGATGGTAAAAAGGTTAGCCATCATTGATATAGGGTTTCCTACTTGAGCAAGCGATTGGATTAGAAGGCTTCCAGTGTCTATTCCAGAAATATTCTGATCGATTGGAAAATATTCCCCTCTGGATTTCTGGAAATTAAAGGTTTGGGAATAGGTCAGTGTTCCTCAGCCTTGACCACTTGAAGATGTGTGGACTTCAACTCCCAGAATTCCCCAGCCACAATTTCTGGGAGTTGAAGTATACACATCTTCAAGCGATCAAGGGTTGTGAAACAATGAAATAGGTAATACTGTTTTTAATCCCTGCCCAATGGGCAAAAGAAAACACCTCCCACTTCTATTACAGGAAGTTTGTTTATTGGACTTTTTTTTAATTTTAAAAACAAACTTTATTCAATGTAAAAAGATAAAAAGATGGTACAGAACATTCTTAACTCTAAGAACGAAAATACAATTCTAAATTACATTTATACTAAAACTAATAAACAAAATTATCTATCTATAATATTTAAACATATATATATATATATGTAGGTCTTTGGTTATTCGGGTCTTCTCCCGCGTAGAATTGGAAGTATCTTGGCGACGTTTCGACGAAGTCTCATTCGTCATCTTCAGGCTGGTGTTCTCGGCTTCGTTCTTCCGTCGCCAAGATACTTCCAATTCTACGTGGGAGAAGACCCGAATAACCAAAGACCTACAAACAAACACCCGCGAAAACCTCAGAAAACATATATATATATATAATGACGGTGTAGGTTTGTTACCTTTAATTTCTTATTGTATTTGACTTTAGTTTTTTTTCCCCATCTATTGATGGACTTTTATAAGACGATGGGGAGCTGAGAAACCCGATCATGCAGTAGAAAAAAATGCAGATATGGGTAGTCTTCATTTAGTGACTGCTGTTGGTTGCAACAACTCAGTGATTAAACAAAATATATTTAATGTATACAGAGAGAGAGGGAGCGAGAGAAAGAGAGAGAGGCTCCTTTAGATAAATTTGTCAGTGGGCAAGAGTTCATGAATTGAAATAGACATCGTAACAAGTCAGCCAATGGTGACTCAGACAGTCTGGAGCCTGGGCGTGGCTTAGCTTGACTGTTATATATAAAAGAGTTGGTTTGTCCTTGCATTATAGCCTCTGTATCAGGGGTGAAATCTGGCAGGTTCTGACAGGTTTTGGAGAACCGGTAGCGGAAATTTTGAAACAAAATATATTTAATGTATACAGAGAGAGAGAGAGAGAGGGAGAGAGAGGCTACAAAGATCATTGGTTGTTGTCACCTCCTTTAGATAAATTTCTCTGGTACCAACTGTTTTCCTCCCTCGCAAAGCAGGGAGTTACTCTAAGTTACTCTCTTCCCAGGACAGTGCATCCTTAAAAAGTTCTAACTGCCAGTCAACGACCTCAGTTTTGTCACCTTATTTGATTCGAAGCCTCCCATCAGCTGGCAGCTGCTGCCCGAAACTGACTGGATCTTAATCAGAGTCGCTCTGAAGACTTGTGTTGTTCTAAACGTTGCTTGGGAAATGAATTTTTAATCACCTCCTCTTTCTGAACAGTCACGATCGGAGGCCGTTGATAAACGACGGCTCCCTTTATAGAAGAGGGATGGCTTTTAACGTGCTGAAATCTTTTCAGACGCCTCAAACTTTAACACCCAGGGCTATCAGGAATTCTGGGAGTGGAAGTCCAACACACCTGGAGGGCATCTGGTTAGAGAACAGAATGCTTTAGGGCTTCAGCCCCCCTCAACGTAATATTTGGCTGAGGATGAATGCATTAAATTTTCTACAACATGTCTGATATTTCTTTTTCTTTTCATTTTCCCTCCCCCGCCTCTGGTTCCCCCCTTCTATAAATACCATCAGTGCAGCAAACGCCATGGTATCCGCATCGACCGTTCCCATTGCAGACGCTCCTACTACCCTCACAGGGTCTAGGATCCAAGTTCTCCTCCGGGCAATGGGCACTCCAGTCAGTCATGTAATAGCAGCCATGGTCTCTTTTACAACAAATGTGGGGCCCGAAGCAGATCCCACTGTTATCAGGGCCGCAGGGCATACACTAAAAGAGAAATGAAAATAAAATGATTAACATCTGGAGGTATCACCAGAAAAAACCCCACTTAATCTCTATCCTGGTGTAGCTGACAAAGCGAGGAGAGCCCATGGTTTAGAGGTTAATACATCTACCTAATATGTAAGTAGCGCGGGTTCGAATATGGCTAGGTGACGAGAGCTAAATAGCTTGAAATGGAACTATACTAATGTAAAAGTTCCCCTCACACATACGTGCTAGTCGTTCCCGACTCTAGGGGGCGGTCCTCATCTCTATTTCAAAGCCGAAGAGCCAGCGTTGTCCGAAGACGCCTCCGTGGTCATGTGGCTGGCATTATTTAATGCGAAAGGTGCACGGAACGCTGTTCCCTTCCCACCAAAGGTGGTCCCTATTTTTCTACTTGCATTTTTTACCTGCTTTCCAACTGCTAGGTTGGCAGAAGGTGGGACAAGTCACGGGAGCTCACCCCGTTACGCGGCACCAGGGATTCGAACCCCTGAACTGCCAACCTTTCAATCAACAAGCTCAGCATCTTAGCCACTGAGTCACCGTAACTCTTTTTGGATCTCCATTTATTTCTTTTAGGTAAATATAAATTCAACACAAAAATAGTTTGTCACAAAAGCAACTGCGTGCAAAGGGACCTTGGGCTGAAAAGCGAAAGTCAAAAATTTGCCCTGATAGACCAGTCTCACCTTTATCTGGAGGCATAGGTTCATGCTAAGCTACCTTAGCTCTTTCCCATTTCTAAATCCCAAAACATTAAGATAGACTACTACTCGATCTGGAGCTTTGCTAAATGGCCCAGCTCAGGAGCCCCATCTCCTGCGCAATTTTTCAAGACTCTTTTGAAAGCCAGGTGACCATCAAATGCTAGGCACACTTACACCCAGGAGTAAGTCTGCTGTAGAGGCACACCGCCGAGAAAGCAAAGGTAGTAAAATGACAAAAAATTGCAGGAGATTGGGAGAGCAACGCACCCTTCGAAGGTTTAGTCTAGTAGGGGTTAAGACACCAGGCTGGAAAGCAGGACACGGTGAGTTCAAATCCTGCCATAGCCATGAAAACCCACTGGGTGACTTTGGGATGATCACCAGGGGACTGTGAGTTCTAGCCCCACCTTAGCCATGAAAACTGGGCCAGCCACTCTCTTTCAGCCCAACCGACCTCACAGGGTTGTTGTTCCGAGGAGAAGAGGACAAGGAAGGTGTGTTGGATGGAAACTAATCAAAGAGATTTCCAACCTAGAAATAAGGAGAAGTTTCCTGACAGTGAGAACAATTTAACCAGTGGAACGACTTGCCACCGGAGGTTTTGGATTCTTCATCGCTGGAGGCTTTTAAGAAGAGATTTATTTATTTATTTATTATTTCAACTTGTATACCGCCCTTCTCCCCGGGGGGGACTCAGGGCGGTGAACGGCCAAATTAAAACACCTATAGTACAGATATTAGAAAAAAAAATTAAAATTAAATTAAATCATCGGCGTTTCAGTATTAAAAATCTCAAATCTACCAATTAAAATACCCAATTTAAAACCCAAGAATCAATAATATCAAAAATTTAAAAACCCCATTGGGGTTTTGGATTGGACAACTTGGGATGGTAAAGGGTCTCCAGCTTCAGCAGCGGGCTGGATTAGAGGACCTCTGAAGTCCCTTTCAACTCTAATATTGCTCTATCGCCTTTGCATGGGGTTTTACCATCCAGGCCACCAGTATGGCTCAGGGAGAGAAAATTAAATATTTGGTAACCTACAGACAAGGAAAGGACAATGAGAAGGAAGGGCTATAGAAGGCTTAAGGAAATCGGCCGGAAGGGTAAATGCAAAGAACCTGGGATTATCTTGCTTACTATTCGGACTTCTACATTCCGCTTGTTTCGTTTGGAACACGACGGCAAGTAGCAGGCTGAAGACACGGTGAGAAGGCCGAAGAGAAACACCAAAAGGATCCTGGCAGGCATCTTAGGAAAGCTGGCAAACAGGCGCACCGGCTGTATTGCCTTCTGGCTGTTTGTATCTGAGTCCTGCGTATTTATATTGTTCGCATTGACTGTTCGGAGTCCTGTAACGCTGTGCCCCCAACATTGTTACAGGTGGGGGGGGGCTCTGCCTCTGTCCCCTCCCTCCGCAGACCTCCCACCCGAAAGGCAGCCTCCGAACGACACCAGTAACTGAGCCATTCAGTACCATGAGTGGAGCTAATGGGGAGACATAGAATGCAAGGGACTAGCCAGGGAAATCGAGCGGAGCTAATGGGGCAGGGAAGACAAGGGGCTAGCGAGGAGAAATTGTTGACCAAATCTGGGTCTCGGCTCGTGCCCTGCATGCACTATTAAGCAACCCGGGACAGGAAGATCATTTCATGAGGATTTATTGGGAATGTTCCAGTTCAAAAACATTCGGTCCTACAGAGAGGGAACCTGGAACTCAAAAGTTACAATCTTTTGTAATTCATCAAAGCAGGGGTGAAATGTAAAATGTGTTACTACCGGTCCTGTGGCCATGGCTTGGTAGGGGGCAGTAATGTGACTGGGTGGGGGTGGCCAACTTTTTTTTTTTTTTTTAACTTTTCAAAGCATTTTTTCTAATGCTTTGAAAAGCCTCTATGCCGATCAGGCAACTCAGCTGGGATAATCAGAGAGGCTTTTTAAAAAATGCTTCAAAAAGCCTCTCTGCCGATCCAGCAACTCTGCCGATCCGGCAACTCATCTGGGATCGTCAGAGAGGCTTTTTAAAAAATGCTTTGAAAAGCCTCTCTGCCGATCTGGCAACTCAGCTGGGATCGTCAGAGACTTTTCAAAGCATTTCTTTTACCACCTCTTCGGCCAAGAGGTTGCAGGAAAAAAGGCTTTGAAAAGCCTCCGATGATCCCAGCTGAGCCGCGTGATCATCAGAGGCTTTTTTTTCTCGTTGTCTAAGAGGTTGTAGAAAAAATGCCCAAGATGGCGGCTGCATCTAGGGCTCCGTTCTGAGGATGGGTCGTCTGGCTGGCTTTAGAGGGTCCTGGGGGGCCGCGGATCATCGGCGACCCCCCGCCCAGCCAGCGGAGCACGCTGCCAACACGCTGGTGGGTCTGTAGCCCACCAGCGTGTTTTCAAAGGCCCCCACCGCTTGCGCCGTTTCCGGGCCTCCAAACAGCTGAGAGGCGCTGCGGAGATGGTGGCGCGGCGGGGGAGCGGCGCGGAGCGGCGAAATTGGTCGGAATGGCGGCGAGGGGCGGCGTGTGGCTAGCGGCGGCTGCAGTGAGAGGGCAGCCGCTGCGAAGCCTCAGCAGGCCCCAGCAGGCCCTAGCAGGTCTCCGGAGGTTCCCGCTGCCCAAAAAACAGCTGGGCGGCGGTGGGCGGCGCTGCGGAAGATGGCGGCGCCGCAGGGAACGAGGAAGATTGAGTGGCGAGCGGCGACGGCGGTGAGAGGGCGCTGGCAGCTGGTGGTGGTCTGAGGGCGCTGGTGGATGAGGTGAAGCCCTCAGCATCCCCCCCCCCATCCCGCCTATCCTCCGCTGGCCCTCCAACCCCATGCCTATTTACCAGCAAATTGGGCTTTTGGACTCCAGTTTCCCTTAGCCTTGTCTAGCAGCATTCCATCTTTCTGCTAGTTGGCCCTCCGCTGGCCCTTTAAATCAAGATTGCTTCTCCATTAGCTGCCTGTGCTTGGACTCCTGGCCTTTTTTACCATCTTTCGTGCAGCATTCCATCGTCCGCTGGCTGGCCATTAGAAGACAGGCCAGCTCACGGGAGGAACTGTGGAGCCGATTCTGTTTTCCACCTTGAGGGGGTGCCACATCGCAGGACGAATTCGCCGGGCCACGGTGAGAGAGTGGCCTTGGACTTTCCAACACGCCTGCTGATTGGACCACCGTGAGAGGGTGGTCTGGACACTCCCTCCCTTGAGACAGAATGCAGAGACTCTTTGGCCGCTACCGTGAGAGGGTAACGGCGTTTTTCTCCTGTCTGATCTGGTTCCTGCTTCAGGACATTATTTCAAACTATGATCATGGACCTTTGCCATGCCACTATTTTTGGCCCACTTCTGCTGGATGCTTCCTAGGTCGACGCTTCTTGCCCTGCGAGATTCCCCCCTCTCGCGGGTTTGGCCCTCCACACTATCGAGGGCCTACCTTAATGACGGGTTTTGGGACCCCGAGAGGTGGCATGTTGCGAAGAGGGGATTGAGGGGTTTTTTAAGGAATTTTTTAAGGGGTGTTTTAGGGGGTCCTGGGGTGGGGGAGGGAGTGGGTTTGGGGGGAAACCCGGGGGGGAAAGGGACAGGCCCGACAGTCTTTGATGCCACGGGGGGCTTAGTTTCTG
This sequence comes from Masticophis lateralis, assembly GCA_030761175.1. Taxonomy (NCBI): domain Eukaryota; kingdom Metazoa; phylum Chordata; class Lepidosauria; order Squamata; family Colubridae; genus Masticophis; species Masticophis lateralis. The sequence goes on along the minus strand of JAUDYJ010000007.1, from coordinate 81,759,128 downwards.
GAGGCAAGAGGGCTCTCAATGAGCCCTCTGTTGAGGGTGGTGTGATAACTACGTTATGTGGGAGGGGCAGATATGGCGAGAGCAGGGGACCATATCATGTGTTGGGGGCGCGCACTCGCTGTCTTCGAGCGATTGCGCGCCCCGGTCCCCGGAGCTATTCCTGTTCCCCGGGTTGTTTAGAGTCTCAGGACCCGGGGCTCCGGCTGTTGTTGTGCAATGCGAGGTCCGTGGTAAACAAGGCCCCCCTCATATGTGATCTTCTTGAAGAGGGGGGTGCGGACCTGGCCGGTATTACCGAGACCTGGTTGGGCCACGAGGGGGGAGTTCCCCTCGTGGAGATGTGCCCACCGGGTTTCCTTGCATTCCACCAGCCGAGAGCCCAGGGCAGGGGTGGGGGAGTAGCGGTCATTATTAAGGAAGGTCTGGGTCCGAGGGAGGCCACTGTACCTCAGATAGCCGGGTGTGAGTCCGCCTTTGTGAGATGGGGTCCCGGTGGGCAGATGGGTCTGTTAGTCACGTACCTGGCTCCCTGCCACGTGGCAACGACCCTGCCCGAACTTCTCAATGTTATAGCCGAGGTGGCGGTTGATACCCCCAAGCTTATAGTTATGGGGGATTTCAACCTGCCATCTATCGGCGAGACATCTGAGATGGCTCGGGAGTTCATGGCTTCCATGACGGCCATGGACCTGACCCAGGTAATTCAGGGCCCGACTCACATTGGTGGACACACCCTGGACTTGGTTTTTGTCTCTGGTCAGTGGCTGAGTGGTCTTGATATTGGGGATATAGGTGTTGAACCCTTGTCATGGACTGACCACTCGCTCCTTCGTCTCGACTTTCTGACCGTTACACCCCATCGCAGGGAGGCGGAACCAACTAGGTGGTTCCGCCCCAGGCGCCTGATGGATCCTGATAGGTTCCAGACGGAGCTTGGGCCATTTCCTGAGACACTGACACGCGACTCGGCTGAGGACCTGGTGGCTGCCTGGGATAGGGCAGCCGGTGGGGCCTTGGACCGGGTCGCGCCTTTGCGGCCTCTGACCCGGCGCCGAACTCACTTATCTCCTTGGTTCACCGAGGAGCTGAGGGAGATGAAGCGCCGGAAAAGACGCCTAGAGAGTGGTTGGAGGGCTAGTCGCTCTGAATCCGACTTAACACTAGTAAGAGCTCATATTAAGACTTACTTAGTGGCAATAAAAGCGGCGAAATCTAATTATTTCACCGCTCTTATTGCGTCATCAGATAATCGCCCAGCCGCCCTGTTTAGGGTGACCCGCTCCCTCCTTCACCTGGGAGCGCGGGAGGACCCCTTGCAGGGTCGTGCTGAGGATTTTGTTCAATATCTGGATGACAAAATAACTCAGATTCGGGATGAGCTGGCCTCTGACTGGGTTAGTTCGGGCGAGGTGACTGAGCCCAGTCTTGAGAGTGTTATCTGGGCTGAGTTCGATCCTGTGGCTCCTGAGGACGTGGACAGGATCCTGGGTAGACTGAACGCTACCACATGTTTGTTGGACCCGTGTCCCTCCTGGTTGGTGCTGGCCTCCCGGGAGGTTACACGAGGCTGGCTCCAGGAGATTATAAATGCTTCTTTGAGTGAGGGTGTCCTTCCGCCTGCCTTGAAGGAGGCGGTGGTGAGGCCCCTCCTCAAGAAGCCCTCCCTGGACCCGGCTGTTTTGGTAAATTATCGTCCTGTCTCCAACCTTCCCTTTTTAGCGAAGGTTGTTGAGAGTGTGGTGGCGCGGCAGCTCCCCCGGTACCTGGATGAAGCTGTCTATTTAGACCCGCTCCAGTCCGGCTTCAGGTCTGGTTACAGCACCGAAACGGCATTGGTCGCGTTGGTGGATGATCTCTGGAGGGCCCGGGGTAGGGGGTACTCCTCTATCCTGGTGCTGTTAGACCTCTCAGCGGCTTTTGATACCATCGACCATGGTATCATGTTGCGCCGGTTGGAGGGATTGGGGGTGGGGGGCACCGTTCTGCGGTGGTTCTCCTCCTACCTCTCCGACCGGTTGCAATCGGTGTTGACAGGGGGGCAGCGGTCGACCCCGAGGCGCCTAGTGTGTGGGGTGCCACAAGGGTCGGTCCTCTCGCCCCTTCTGTTCAACATTTATGTAAAGCCGCTGGGTGAGATCATCCGTGGTTTTGGGGTGGAATTCCATCAGTACGCTGATGATACTCAGCTGTACATTTCCACCCCAGACCACCCCAACGATGCCGTGGAAGTGATGTCCCAGTGCCTTGAAGCTGTGCGGGTCTGGATGGCGAGAAACAGGCTTCGACTCAACCCCTCCAAGACTGAGTGGCTGTGGATGCCGGCGTCCCGATATAGCCAACTGACTCCATCGTTGGTTATTGGGGGCGAATCATTGGCCCCCACGGAAAGGGTGCGCAACTTGGGCGTCCTCCTGGATCCACGGCTGTCATTAGAGGATCATACGACGGCTGTGGCCAGGGGGGCTTTTTATCAGGTCCGCCTGATACGCCAGTTGCGCCCCTTTCTAGATCGGGACTCCCTGCGCACAGTCACTCAGGCGCTCGTCACGTCTCGCTTGGACTACTGTAATGCTCTCTACATGGGGCTCCCCTTGGGATGCATCCGGAGGCTTCAACTGGTACAGAATGCGGCCGCGCGGGGGATTATGGGAGCGACAGGGCGCTCCCACGTGACACCTCTCCTGCGTGAGCTGCATTGGTTGCCGGTTGATTTCCGGGTGCGTTTCAACGTGTTGGTAATCACCTTTAAAGCGCTCCATGGCTTAGGACCAGGGTACTTACGGGACCGCCTTCTGCCACCTATTGCCTCCCACCGGCCGGTTCGCTCCCACAGAGAGGGCCTCCTCAGGGTGCCGTCAGCCAGACAGTGCCGGCTGGCGACCCCCAGGGGGAGAGCATTCTCTGTGGTAGCCCCCACCCTCTGGAACGATCTCCCTCCAGATCTGAGAACTATTGCTGACCTCCGGACCTTTCGTCGGGCGTTGAAGACTCATTTCTTCCAACTTGCCGGACTTGCCTGATCCCTCCTATTTTTAAATATTTTTAAATATTTTAAATTTTAAATTATTTTAAATTATTTAAATTTTTAGAGTTTTAGTGTTTTATTGATATATTTTCAGCCTAAATTTATATGGATTTTTAGAACATTTTAACTTACTGTATTGTTATTGGTTTTAAACTGGCTGTTCACCGCCCTGAGTCCGGTAGGAGAAGGGCGGTATAGAAATTCGATTAATAAATAAATAAATAAATAAAAGTAAAAAAAAAAGTCTCTGATGATCGTGTGGCTCAGCTGGGCATGGTGTGGGGGGGGGGGCACAGGGATTTTTGCTACTGGTTCTCCGAACCACCCACCGCCATCGCTACCGGATCGGGGGATCCGGTCCGAACTGGGAGCATTTCACCCCTGCCATAGCACCCAAAAGCAGGACAAGAAACAATAGATGGAAATGAAACTAATTAAGGAGGAAAACAACCCAGAACTAAGGAGAAATTTCCAAACGGGAGGAACAATTACTCAGTGGAACTACCTGCCACAAGAAGTTATGGGTGCTCCATTACTGGAGGTTTTTAATAAGAGATTGGACAACCATTTTCTGAAATGGTAGACGGTTTCCTGCCTGAGCAGGAGGTTGGACTAGAAGATGTCCAAGGCCCCTTCCAACTCTGTCATTCCGTTTTTGTGTCTATTCATTTGTGTCAAAAGAGATCTAGCAGAGCTAATGGAATCAGGGAAGGGACCTAGGGTACCCACTAGGAGAAACTGAGTGTAGTTAATGGGGGGACATAGAAAGCAAGGGACCAGCCAGGGAAATCGAGTGGAGCTAATGGGGGTCAGGGAAGACAGGGGGCTAGTAGCAAAGCTAATGGGGCAGGGAAGACAAGGGGCTAGCGAGGAGAAATTGTTGACCAAATCTGGATCTCGGCTTGTGCCCCGCATGCACTATTAAGCAACCCGGGACAGGAAGATCATTTCATGAGGATTTATTGGGAACGTTCCAGTTCAAACACATTCGGTCCTACAGAGCGGGAACCAGGAACTCAAAAGTTACAATCTTTTGTAATTCATCAAAGCAGGGGTGAAATGTAAAATGTGTTACTACCGGTCCTGTGGCCATGGCTTGGTAGGGGGCAGTAATGTGACTGGGTGGGGGTGGCCAACTTTTTTTTTTTTTTTTAACTTTTCAAAGCATTTTTTCTAATGCTTTGAAAAGCCTCTATGCCGATCAGGCAACTCAGCTGGGATCATCAGAGCGGCTTTTTAAAAAATGCTTCGAAAAGCCTCTCTGCCAATCAGGCAACTCAGCTGGGATCGTCAGAGACTTTTCAAAGCATTTCTTTTACCACCTCTTCGGCCAAGAGGTTGCAGGAAAAAAGGCTTTGAAAAGCCTCCGATGATCCCAGCTGAGCCGCGTGATCATCAGAGGCTTTTTTTTCTCGTTGTCTAAGAGGTTGTAGAAAAAATGCTTTTAAAAGTAAAAAAAAAAGTCTCTGATGATCGTGTGGCTCATCTGGGCATGGTGTGTGTGTGTGGGGGGCACAGGGATTTTTGCTACTGGTTCTCCGAACCACCCACCGCCATCACTACCGGATCGGGGGATCCGGTCCGAACTGGGAGCATTTCACCCCTGCCATAGCACCCAAAAGCAGGACAAGAAACAATAGATGGAAATGAAACTAATTAAGGAGGAAAACAACCCAGAACTAAGGAGAAATTTCCAAACGGGAGGAACAATTACTCAGTGGAACTACCTGCCACCAGAAGTTGTGGGTGCTCCATTACTGGAGGTTTTTAAGAAGAGATTGGACAACCATTTGTCTGAAATGGTCTGGGGTTTCCTGCCTAAGCGGAGGGCTGGACTAGAAGACCTCCATAGGGGTCTCCTGGCTCTTAGAAGACCTCCAAGGTCCAACTCTGTTATTCTCTTCCTTTGTGTCTGTTCGTTTGTGTCAGAAGAGATCTAGCAGAGCTAATGGGATCAGGGAAGGAAGGGTACCAGCCAGGAGAAACTGAGCGGACCTAATGGAGGGGACATAGAAAGCAAGGGACCAGCCAGGGAAATCGAGCGGAGCTAATGGGGGGCAGCGAAAGCAAGGGGCTACCGAGGAGAAATTGATGACCAAATCTGGGTCTCGGCTCGTGCCCCACATGCACTATTAAGCAACCCGGGACAGGAAGATCATTTCATGAGGATTTATTGGGAATGTTCCAGTTCAAAAACATTCGGTCCTACAGAGAGGGAACCTGGAACTCCAAAGTTACAATCTTTTCTAGTTTAACTCATCAAAGGCAAGTACAAAGGAAAGTTTACCCGGACAGGACAAAACATCCTGCCCGCTTTACAAAGACAGTCAGTTATATAAGCTAAACAGAATAACCGAATAGCAGAATAACAGAGTTGGAAGGGACCTTAGAGGAGAGAAGCAGAGAATCTTATACCATTTCAGAATAGCGGTTCTCCAATCAATCCTTAAAGTCCAAAATTACCCTTGGATCAGGCTCCCAGCCGAGATAGAGGCATCAAACACCTTGGGACTAGGTCTCCTCCTTGGTGGAAGTCTTATGAGGCGCGGAACAAGCCCCGCGCAGGACCCCTGCGAATGAGGAGGTTGGTCAGCAGACTCAGGGAGGGCACCCGGGGCCTCAAATGGACGATAGATGGGCAATAGGTGTGGGCCAGAGCACCTAACCAGGCTCCGCTGTGGAGCCTAGGGATGTGGCTTCAACAGGCAGTCTGGAGTCCACCACCGATACAGGCCGCCTTTGACGGCAGCCCTGACTGGGTGGCCACTTCCTCAGTCAGATCATCAGCCACATGGACCTTTACAGATGCTTTTATTTATTTATTTATTTATTTATTTATTTATTTATATTTATTTGACTTATATACCGCCCTTCTCCTTGCGGACCCAGGGCGCTGAACAGCCAGAAATAAAAACAAATTCTACAAAAATTAAGAGAATTTTAAAAAGCAATATAAATTTGGCCCATGATTAAAACAATTCAATAGTTAATATCAAAACTCTAAAACTCTAAAAAATTTACAATGGGATCAGGCCAGTCCGGCTAACTGGAAAAGATGCGTTTTTAAGGCCCGACGAAAAGTCCGGAGGTCAGAGATCATTCGCAACTCTGGAGGAAGATCATTCCAGAGGGTGGGAGCTACCACAGAGAAGGCTCTCCCCCTGGGGGTCACCAGCTGGCATTGTCTGGCTGACGGCACCCTGAGGAGGCCCGCTCTGTGGGAGCAAACCGGCCGGTTGGAGGCAATTGGTGGCAGAAGGCGGTCCCGTAAGTACCCTGGTCCTAAGCCATGGAGCGCTTTAAAGGTGATTACCAACACCTTGAAGTGCACCCGGAAGTCCACCGGTAGCCAATGCAGCTCGTGCAGGAGAGGAGTCACATGGGAGCGCCCTGTGACTCCTCTCCTATCATACGGTTGATAGGATCTTCATAGGGATTAAGCTCGGCATTCCACCCTATCACCAATGGAGCGGTTGAACGGACCAATGCCATGGTGGAATGCTACCTGCAGTGTTATGTGTCATAACAGCAATCGGACTGGTCAGGCCTCCTACCATTTGCAGAAGTGACCTACAATAATGCAGTACATCGCAGTACTGGCCTCACTCCCTTCCAGGTGGTGTATGGTATGGAGTTCCCTGCCATTCCAGAACTAGAACCTAACCCCGAAACCCCCGAGACCCCGAGAGAATGGGCAGATAAGATATGGGGAGTCTGGCTTAGGGTAACAGTGGCTTTACAGAAAGCTGCAGAAGAGTATAAACAGCAGGCTGATAAGAGACGGGTGGACTACAAACTTTTCCAAGTGGGGAACTGGGTGTACCTATCCACTGAGTATTTAAAACTCTGGACACCCAGTAAAAAACTGGGTCCTAAGTATCTAGGGCAGTGATGCCTAACCTTTTTGCCATCGTGTGCCAGGAGAGGGGGGCGGGAGAGGGTCACGCATGCATGCATGCCCACACTGATACTTTTATGCGCCCTGCCCTGCACATGCGTGCGCAGCCCCCCTTCCCCCCTGCTCCCGGCACACGATGGCCTGGTAGGCCCATTTTTCTTCCTTACCTGGTTTTATTTGTTCAACTTTTATTTATTTGTTCAACTTGCATGCCGCCTTTCTCTGAAGATTCAAGGTGGCTTATAATGCATTTAAAAACCATATATAAAACATTAAAAGTTAAACCATCAAAAACAATTAAAACCCATTCACACCAGATCCTCTCTATTTATCTGGGAAGGGCGAAAACAGTCTTTCTCAATCCCTAAGGCCCTCCAAAAGCCTGAAACCAGTGGTGGGATTCAGCCAGTTCGCACCACTTCGGGAGAACTAGTTGTTAAATTTCTGAGCAGTTTGATGAACTGGTTGTTGGAAGAAATCATTAGGGCAGAGAACCAGTTGTTCAATTAGTTGAATCCCGCCACTGCCTGAAATGGCCCATTTCCCAACTCCCGGTGGGACAGGAAGTGACGCTTTTTGCTGTCCCCAGCCACTCTAGGAGTCTCTGAAGGCTGGGGACAGCAAAAAAGTCACTTCCTGTCCCACTGGGAGTTGGGAAATGGGCCATTTCATGCCTTTGGAGGCCTTCGAGGGAGTGAGAAAGGCTGTTTTCACCCTCCGCAGATGCATAGAGAGGATCTGGAGCCAGGTAAGAAAGAAAAACGGGTCTTCCCCACCCCACCCCCAGCTCCTCCGGAAGCAGGAAACAGCCTGTTTCCCCACTTGCCCAGAAGGCCCGAAAATCAGCTAGACGGCATGCACATGCGCACCAGAGATCAGCTGGCATGCCCACTGATATGGCTACGCATGCCATCTGTGGCACGTGTACCATAGGTTCACCATCACGGATCTAGGGCCATTCACTGTGATTTGAGTAATCAACCCCGTAACAGTCACCTTGAAGCTACCATCGCTACTAGGCAAATTCCATCCTGTCTTCCACAGTAGCCTGCTAAAGCCTGTGGAAGCTGCTAGAACCAGGCCACTCCCAAACCCCCCAGGGCCTGTGAACACGGACCACTACGAAATAGACAAGATACTGGATTCCAGACTTTATAGATGAAAGGTCGAATACTTAGTGCAGTGGAAGGGGTACCCCTCCACTGAGGCAACCTGGATGGTGGTGCATGATGTCCATGCCATGCAGCTACTACAGTGGTTCCATCACAAGCACCCACAAAAACCAGGGGGGACCAGTGACTGTGTTGATAAAACTAACCCCTATGCTTTTGCCCTTGTAGGTGGACCTCTGGTAGAGGGGAGCCGCCTGTCAAACCCAAATCCAGGGCTTGACATACCTGGGGGGAAAGCGGGCAACACAGTGGCCAAAGCTACCAGCAAGAATGCACAGGAACATGATGGGAGGACGATTCGGGTGGTAGGCCAGAGATCCCAGCAAGGCTTCCGGTGCCCGACAAGGCAGGGGGACGACGGATGACATCACAGTGAGCCGGAGAGCTGCATCGGGTGGGCGATTCAAGAAACTGCCAAACAGCTGAGGGGGGGTGGTGGTTTCAGCCGCTGATGGTGGCTAGCTGGGGAATGTAGCAGATGATTTAAAGTGCGCTGAAAGGCGGAAACTCTCGGCGCTGACTTTCAATTTACCACTCATCGTGTTCTGTGGTCTGGGCCTTGTAGCAGCAAATAAAAGCTCTTCAAACCATGTTTGGAATCTGGCTTTTTGTATAGCCGCACGTGCCTGGCTCAGACAGGCCAAGAGTGGTATTAATACCTTATTTGATCTTGATTGTACCACTCTGTACTTGCAACTTAGCATTGCATTAGCTTTTTTGGCGGCCGCTGCACACTGCTGGTTCATATTTAGCTGGTTGTCAACTAAGACTCCAAGATCCCTCTCACAGTTACTGTTATTAAGCCTGGTTTTACCCAGTCTACATATGTAATTTTGGGTTTTCTTTCTTAAGAATTTTTCTCTACATTGAATTTCATTTTGTTTGATAGGGCCCAGAGTTCAACTCTGTCATCTGGATCCTGAGCCTATCTTCTAGGGTGTTAGCTATTCCTGCCAGTTTAGTATCATTTGCAAATTTGGTGAGTTCCCCTTCTATTCCCTCATCTAAGTCTTTTATGAAGATTGTTCTGTCCCCGCTCCCAGGAATAAACCCAATTCAGACAGTTGGAGGTTAAAATAAGCTGGCAGGCAACCAAGTAGTCTGATAAGAAGCTTGGCAGCAATCCCAGGAGCTGCGTGCCAAAACCTTTATTAACGTAACAGAAAAATACACACCACAAGTGTCCAGAATAGCCAAAGCTGAGATGCAGGAATATTTGTTTTTGTTCGTCACAAAAGTGCAGGCTGACTCACTCTCTTTTATAGGCTGTGGGGTGTGGTCCAGTGAGTCAGCTAATCACGAGCATGCCGTGCCTTCTATTGGGCACGTTTCTCCCTGCGTCACTGGCGAGGATCCAGCCAGCACTTATCTCCCTCGTCGCTTTCCACCTGTGGCTGCGGGGATGTGCTTGGCTCTGGGCCTATCTCTTGCCCTTCGGTGTCCTCCAGGGGCATTGCCAGAGAGGAGGGTCCTGGAGAGGGAGGTCTTGCCAATTCCTCCCTTTCACTCTCGGAGTTCTCTTCTGACGATGACACAGGCTCAGGCAACGGAGCCACAACAAAGATATTGAGGAGTACTAGGCCTAAGACGAAATCTTGTGGTACCCCACTGCTTACTTCCCCCCATGTAGACTTAGATCCATTAAGGACTACTCGTTTGAGGGGCTGCCACAAAGAGGAGGGGGTCAATTTATTTTCCAAAGCATCAGAAGGCCAGACAAGAAGAAACAGATGGAAACTAACCAAGGAGAGAAACAACCTGGAATTAAGGACATATCTCCTGACAGGCCAGTTAATCAGTAGAATAGCTTGTCACCAGAAGTTGTGGGCGCTCCAACACTGGAGGTTTTTATGAAGAGAATGGACAGTCACTTGTCTGGAATGATATATGGCCATGTTGGCAAACCTATGGCACGTGTACCGGAAGTGGCACGCAGAGCCATTTCTCTGGGCACACAGAGCCGTTGCCCATTGTTCTCCCGGGTTCCGGGATAAGTGCATTGCATTTCAGGCATGTCACTGCGTTATTTGTATTTGCCAGCTGAGCCTCCATTCTGAACATTATGGTAGCTTGCCAGAGGACTTTATCACGTATGTATAACAACAGAGATAAGACTGTCTGAGCTACTGAGCGTGTCTACATTCTTTCTTTTCTAACTTCCTGATTTTATTTTTTCCTTTGTCCATCTCTGAGATATAACTGCCGGTACGATGTAGTTAGCTAGGTTTTTACTTTCATAATAAAAATGTTTTTTAGACTTTATACTTCGGGTTTTCTTTCTTTGAGAGTATACACCATGGAAAACAAGATCTATTCACCTCTAATTAATTACAATTACCCCAGGGAGGGGAACAAAGCTGATTCACACTTCGACAAGGCGACGGCTGGTTCCAGCTCGCGCTGCCACCTAAAAATTCTTTCCTCCACATTGGAAATGGACATTGCAGAGCCGTGCGCCCCCCTCGTCCTTCTCCACAGACTCACTTTCTCTCTCCTCCTGACTAGATCTGCCACGGCAGCCCAGCACTGCAGTTCCCCTCGCTCCAAACAGCAGTCTCTGCTCACGTCAAGGAGCCGGCGGTTGAGTAGGAGGAGGACAAGGATGGGTGCAAGGTGATGCCCCTCTTTCAGACCAGTCCAGATGGCAGGTGGTTGAGCGGGAAGCCCTCAGGGAAGAGCGCTGCACTGGGTGACACATCTCCTAGTCGCAGGCTGCATGTGGGGCCCGAGGTGGAGGGGTGAGCTTCCCTGGCCAACGCACGGCACTGCCGAGGTGGCAGGGCCGAGAGTGCTGCCGCTGGCCGGGGAACAGCTGTCTCGCCAGGGAACGGGCTGGTAACTGGCTGTCCTCCAGTAAGAGGTGCACCGGCCCTTTTGGAAAAAGTGGGGGCACATGCTTGGGGGGCACGCACATGCATAATGTGGGGTGCATGTGCATGGGGAGCATGGTGGGGGGGTCATGCCTGCCTGCACAAATGGGGGCACCCATTGCATTATGGGTGCTGGCACACGAGAGCGCAAGAGCTCTCGCATGTTTGGACTTTTGGCACGCAAGGCCAAAAAGGTTCACTATCACTGATATAGGGTCTCCTGTTTGAGCAGATGGCTGGAGTAGAAGACCACCAAGGTCCTGATCTCGTAAATTGTGGTCACATGACTACAGGAACGTGGTTCAGTTGCCGAACACCCAAAATGTGGTCATTTCAGAACCTTTGGAACAGAGTCGTAAGTATTGGACGATCTGTCGTAAATGGTCACTTGGTGACTGGTTGTAAGATGAGGACTACTCGTTGATCTACAAAAGAATTTTCTTTCCCTACTTTACAGAAAGGTTAGGAGTTTTGTGTCCTTCAAGGGTTTTGTGATAAATCTTCACATCACTTGGGTCTTCTCGTCATCAATGACGCTTCAGCTAATTTGTCACACAGTGCAAAAAGATTTATTAATTTAGAGCTGGTTTTGAGGGTATTCTTAATTTTATTCTTTTATTCTTAAACGGTTATAGGCTTTGGATCACTCAGGGCTGCTTTGGGTTCTAGGCCCATGACGTCCACGAACGCCGGCTCTCCGACATCTTAATAAAATTGTGGTATTCCTTGTTGTTGCTTGTTCTCCAGATTCATCAGTCGCAGAAGGAGATCTCTGGCTGAGCCATCCAACCCGGTCAAATTCTTTTTCGGAGACCTCCGTCCTTTCTCCCCGTTCTAATTTCAGCACTCAGCTGAAGCGAAGCAAAACGCTGTAAAAAGATGTGAAGGAGAAATAACCATTGAGTCAGTCCCGGACAGGTAGGGAAAGTGGCCAAAACACTTCCCATTTCTATTACCAGAAGTTTGTTTATTGGACTTTTATAAGATGATGGAGAGCTGAGAAACCTGATCGTACAGTAGAAAAAAATGCCAGTATAGGTAGTCCTCATTTAGTGACTGCCATTGGTTGCAACAACTCAGTGATTAAACAAAATATATTTATTTTCTGAGGTTTTCGAGGGTGTTCGTATGTAGGTCTTTGGTTATTCGGGTTTTCTCCCGCGTAAAATCGAAGTGTCTTTGTGACGTTTTGACGAAAGTCTCATTCGTCTCATTCGTGTACGAAGCCGAAAACACCAGCCTGAAGATGACGAATGAGACTTTCGTCAAAACGTCACCAAGACACTTCCAATTTTACGCGGGAGAAAACCCGAATAACCAAAAACCGAAATATATTTAATGTTTACAGAGAGAGAGGCAGAGAGAGAAAGAGAGAGAGGCTACAAAGATCACTGATTGATGCCACCTCCTTTAGATAAATTTCACTGGCCCCAGAGTGTGGTGGGAATGGAGATTTTGCAGTATCCTTCCACCAGGAGTGGGGAGGGAATGGGGATTTTGCAATATCCTTCCCCTGCCATGCCCACCAAGCCACACCACGCCCACCAAGCCATGCCCACAAACCTATAGTAAGAAACATTTGGATTTCACCACTGCTCTGTATTATATAGCCTCTGTAATTATTGATGCTGTGCTTCTGGATTCTGAGTTCTGGTTCTGACTTCTGCTGTATGGTATTGTATATAAAGAAGTTTCTTTTGTAAATGAATCCTGCTGACTTATTTAATTGTGTGCTGGTTGGATTGCTGCAAACTCTCACAAGTCTCGTATGTCCAATCGTTTCTTTTTCCTTGTTTTCCTCCCTCATAAGGCAGAAAGCTGCTTAAACATGCTCGGTGTCATGTTTCAAAGTCGTCTCAAATAAATTGCATTTCCAACAAAGTCTTTGATGAAAAAACTCTTATTTATTAAGCACGAACATTCTAGCTCCAACTCATTGCAGCCAACTCTGGCTTCCTCAGTCAAAAACCCTCCTTTTCCTCTCCCCACTCCTCTGCACTCATTGGCCATCTTCCCAGTCACTCTGCCCCTAATCTACTGCTCCCACTCAAAGGAATTTCCCCCCTCCCATCCCATCTCCTAGGTGATATTCTCTTCAGGGAAAATAAGTAGGTGAAGAGTCAACCGTCCCTTTCCAGATGCCTCCGCTGCTCCTTCTTATGTCAGCATTAGAGTAAGTGCAGCGTGAAATGCTGACACTCAGGTTTTTTTTTTAAGCTACTCTCTTCCCAGGATGATGCAGCCTTAAAAAGTTCTAACTGTCACTCAAGCTCAGTTTTGTCACCTTATTTGATTCGAAGCCTCCCATCAGCTGGCAGCTGCTGCCCGAAACTGACTGGATCTTAATCAGAGTCGCTCTGAAGACTTGTGTTGTTCTAAACGTTGCTTGGGAAATGAATTTTTAATCACCTCCTCTTTCTGAACAGTCACGATCGGAGGCCGTTGATAAACGACGGCTCCCTTTATAGAAGAGGGATGGCTTTTAAGGAGCTGAAATCTTTTCAGACGCCTCAAACTTTAACACCCAGGGCTATCAGGAATTCTGGGAGTTGAAGTCCAACACACCTGGAGGGCATCTGGTTAGAGAACAGAATGCTTTAGGGCTTCAGCCCCCCTCAACGTAACATTTGGCTGAGGATGAATGCATTAAATTTTCTACAACGTGCCTGATATTTCTTTTTCTCCCCCACCTCTGGTTCCCCCCTTCTATAAATACCATCCGTGCAGCAAATGCCAACGAATCCGCATCGACCGTTCCCATTGCAGACGGCCATACTACCCTCACAGGGTATAGGGTTCAAGTTCTCCTCTGGGCAATGGGCACTCCACTCATTCTTGTAATAGCAGGCCTGGTCTCTTTTACAACAAATGTGGGGCCCGAAGCAGATCCCACTGTTATCAGGGCCGCAGGACATACACTAAAAGAGAAATGAAAATAAAATGATTAACATCTGGAGGTATCACCAGGAAAAAACCCACTTAATCTGTGCAAATTTTCATGACTCTTGGAAAAAACTCTTGAAAGCCCGGTGCCCGTCGAATGCTAGGCACACTTACACCCAGGAGTAAGTCTTCTAAAGAGGCACACCGCCAAGAAAGCAAAGGTAGTAAAATGACAAAAAATTGCAGGTGATTGGGAGAGCAACGCACCCTTTGAAGGTTTGGTCTAGTAGGGGTTAAGACACCAGGCTGGAAAGCAGGACACGGTGAGTTCAAATCCTGCCATAGCCATGAAAACGAACTGGGTGACTTTGGGCCGATCACCAGGAGACTGTGAGTTTTCTAGCCCAACCTTAGCCATGAAAACTGGCTAAAATTGTGAGTTCTCCGTGTCAGCTCCTCAAGTACTGGAAGATAATTTTCATGTGTCCCCCAATTCTTCTCTTCCATAGGCTAGACACACCTAGTTCCCTCAGCCATTTGTCATATGATGTAGCCCCCAGATCCTTCCTCATCTTTACAAATATAAGGGTCTATGGAGATTCTTAATCATCCAGGTTCATGGTTGGCCCAAAGGTGATTTTCAAATACCAACTGGACTTTCTTAGTTTTTTTTTTTCTTTAGACCCCTTCCCTTCTTGGACAACCCTTTGTCTGAAATGATATTATTATTTTTTATTTAAAGTTTTTATTTTTATGGCTCATAAACACATTTCCATGTACAGTCATTTTCATCATTTTTCCTTCGTCTTTTCTTTTAACTTTCATTTTTCATTTTTACTTTTTCGGGCTGCTCTTTTACCCTTTACCTTTACTCCTGAGATATTGGAAGATATTGCTATCCTGTCTCCCCTAGTCCTTTTTTTCATTAAGGTAGACATACCCAGTTCCTGCAACTGTTCTTCATGTGTTTTAGCCTCCAGTCCCCTAATCCTCTTTGTTGCTCTTCTCTGCACTCTTTCTAGAGTCTCCTCATCTTTTCTACATTGTGGTGACCAAAACTGAATGCAATATTCCAAGTATGGCCTTACCAAGGCATTATAAAGTGATATTAACACTTCATGTGATCTTGATTCTATCCCTCTGTTTTATTGCTCTATTATCACTGAGGGGCAATGAGAAGGAAGAGAAGACTATGGAATTCTTCCTTAAGGGAGAAGGCTGGAAGGATAAATGGGATGCTTTGCCTTACCTGTCGGATTTTTGTATCAGGTATGGACCTCTTTCCTCCTCGGGGGCAGTTCTGGATGTAGCAGGCTGAAGAGAAGGTGAGAAGGCCGAAGAGAAACACCGAAAGGATCCCGGCAGGCATGTTAGGAAGATTGGCAAACGGGCACACCGGCTGTTTTGCCTTCTGGCTGTTTGCATCTGATTCCTGGCTGCATCCCCTGAGTATTTATATTGTTCACATCAACTTTTTGGAAGCCTGAAATGCTGTGCCCCCAACATTGTTACAGGTGGGGGGGGGCTCTGCCTCCTGCCTCTCCCTCTGCAGACCTCCCACTCGAAACCCAGCCTCCGACCGACACCCGTAACTGAGCCGTTCAGTGCCGAGAGCTGTTCATTTCTCCCAAAGCTGCCGCTTTATTGGCAGCCCATTATTTTTTAATTGGGGCATCATCAAAATTGTGAGTCAGATGGCAACCCTGGTATAGGGGTCTCCTGGCTCTTAGAAGACCTCCAAGGTCCAACTCTGTTATTCTCTTCCTTTGTGTCTGTTCATTTGTGTCAGAAGAGATCTAGCAGAGCTAATGGGATCAGGGAAGGGACCTAGAGTACCCACTAGGAGAAACTGAGTGTAGTTAATGGGGAGACATAGAATGCAAGGGACCAGCCAGGGAAATCGAGTGAAGCTAATGGGGGTCAGGGAAGACAGGGGCTAGTAGCAAAGCTAATGGGGCAGCGAAAGCAAGGGGCTAGCGAAGAGAAATTGTTGGCCAAATCTGGGTCTCGGCTCGTGCCCCGCATGCACTATTAAGCATCCCGGGACAGGAAGATCATTTCATGAGGATTTATTGGGAATGTTCCAGTTCAAAAACATTCGTTCCTACAGAGAGGGGACCTGGAACTCAAAAGTTACAATCTTTTGCAGTTTAACTCATCAAAGGTAAGTACAAAGGTAACAACCCCCTAAAACCAACCGCACGCACACACACAAAAAAAACCTTAACCCAGGTTAAAACGAACCAAGGTTGGTTGCTGTGTGAATGCAACTGCTTGTTCTTTGACTTAATTAGGCCTAGGTGGTATGAACACAGACAGCTGCCCTCCAGTTAAAACTCTGAGGATTGAGTGTGGAATGTGGACAATTCGATACGAACCAGTTCCCCTTAATGTATTGCAAGGTGTGTCATATTATACATACTTCCCAGTTAATGTGTCATACTACACAGACTTCCTAGTTGGTAGAAAGTGGGGATGTAGAAGGCTGGACTAGAAGACCTCCTAGGTCCCTTCCAAGGTCCAACTCTGTTATTCTCTTCCTTTGTGTCTGTTCGGTTCGGTCAGAAGAAATCTAGCAGAGCTAATGGGATCGGAGAAGGAAGGGTACCAGCCAGGGGAAACTGAGCGGACCTAATGGAGGGGACATAGAAAGCAAGGGACCAGCCAGGGAAATCGAGCGGAGCTAATGGGGGTCAGGGAAGACAGGGGGCTAGTAGCAAAGCTAATGGGGCAGGGAAGGCAAAGCGAGGAGAAATTGTTGACCAAATCTGGGTCTCAGCTTGTGCTCCGGCATGTACTATTAAGCAGCCTGGGACAGGAAGATCATTTCATGAGGATTTATTGGGAACGTTCCAGTTCAAAAGCATTCTCTCATACAAAGAGGGTACTTGGAACTCAAAAAGTTACTATCTTTTGTAGTTTCTCATCAAACGTTTAAGGACGCTTATTTCTCCACCTTCCCTCACACTCCTTTTCTCCACCTTCCCTCACACTCCTTTTCTCCATTTTCTTTCACACTCCTTTTCTCCACCTTCCCTCACACTCCTTTTCTCCACCTTCCCTCACCCCACCTTCCCTCACACTCCTTTTCTCCACCTTCCCTCACACTCCTTTTCTCCACTTTCTCTCACACTCCTTTTCTCCACTTTCTCTCACACTCCTTTTCTCCACCTTCCCCCACACTCCTTTTCTCCACTTTCCCTCACACTCCTTTTCTCCACCTTCCCTCACTCCACCTTCCCTCACACTCCTTTTCTCCACCTTCCCTCACACTCCTTTTTCCACCTTCCCTCACTCCACCTTCCCTCACACTCCTTTTCTCCACCTTCCCTCACACTCCTTTTCTCCATTTTCTTTCACACTCCTTTTCTCCACCTTCCCTCACACTCCTTTTCTCCACCTCCCTCACACTCCTTTTCTCCACCTTCCCTCACTCCACCTTCCCTCACACTCCTTTTCTCCACTTTCTCTCACACTCCTTTTCTCCACTTTCTCTCACACTCCTTTTCTCCACTTTCCCTCACACTCCTTTTCTCCACCTTCCCTCACACTCCTTTTCTCCACTTTCTCTCACACTCCTTTTCTCCACCTTCCCTCACACTCCTTTTCTCCACCTTCCCTCACACTCCTTTTCTCCACTTTCTCTCACACTCCTTTTCTCCACCTTCCCTCACACTCCTTTTCTCCACCTTCCCTCACTCCACTTTCTCTCACACTCCTTTTCTCCACCTTCCCTCACACTCCTTTTCTCCACCTTCTCTCACACTCCTTTTCTCCACCTCCCTCACACTCCTTTTCTCCACCTTCTCTCACACTCCTTTTCTCCACTTTCTCTCACACTTCTTTTCTCCACCTTCCCCCACACTCCTTTTCTCCACTTTTTCTCACACTCCTTTTCTCCACTTTCTCTCACACTCCTTTTCTCCACCTTCCCCCACACTCCTTTTCTCCACTTTCCCTCACACTCCTTTTCTCCACCTTCCCTCACACTCCTTTTCTCCATCTTCTCTCACACTCCTTTTCTGCACCTTCCCTCACACTCCTTTTCTCCACCTCCCTCACACTCCTTTTCTCCACCTTCTCTCACACTCCTTTTCTCCACTTTCTCTCACACTTCTTTTCTCCACCTTCCCCACACTCCTTTTCTCCACTTTCTCTCACACTCCTTTTCTCCACTTTCTCTTACACTTCTTTTCTCCACCTCCTCTCCCTCAGTGGGCTGGAGGCCAAGTGAGCCGGTAGGCCCTGCTTCCCTTCTCTCCCTTCTCCCTCTCGCCCTCTCTCTCCATCCCTTGCTCTCCGCCTCTTTCCCCCCAAAACTTCCTCCTTTCATTCCTTTCTCCCTCTTCCCCCATGCTACACCAGCATCCCATTATATGAAATACGATGATTTCAATGATCTTCTAGAACCGTGATGGTGAACCTATGGCACGCCTGGAAACAGGCTGTTTCTGGCCTTTGGAGGGCCTCTGGGGAGTGGGGAAGGCTGTTTTCGCCCTCCCCAGGCTCCTAGAAAGGCTCTGGAGCCTGGAGAGAGTGAAAAACGGGCCTACTGGGCTCATCATGTCATCACATGCCAAAAGCAGGGGGAGAGATGTGTTTATGGGTATTGGCACATGCATGTGTGACACCCCCCCCATGCTTCCACGCTTTTGGCATGCGATGGCAAAAAGGTTAGCCATCACTGTTCTAGAAGTTTGTAGGTGACGGATATTAGATTTAAAAGAGAAAAAGAAAGTCATAAGGTTACTTAAGAAAGGATGAAGAGACAGATCAGATGTTAATTAATCTGGAAGGAATTCTTTGTCTTTCAACAGATTGTGAAGTACACAATAAGCTCTGGGCATCCTGTTATCGAAACATACTCCTGCTTGGAAAGGAAAGGTAGCTTATTTTACAGGTAGGGAATGTTATAATGTATCAACAGTAGAGGTAGTCCCTGACTTACAACAATTTATTTAGTGACCGTTCAAAGTTACAACGGCACTGGAAAAAAGTGACCTAGGAAAGTGGTGGTTTTCAAAAAATTTTACTACCGGTTCTGTGCGTGTGGCTTGGTGGGCGTGGCATGGCTTGGTGGGCGTGGCTTGGTGGGCGTGGCAGGGGAAAGATGTTATAAAACGAATGTCTCATTTAGCAACCTGAACTTTGGGCTCAGTTGTGGTGGTAGATCAAAGACTGAAGTCCTCAACATACGACCACAATGGAACCCAGAATTTATGCTGTTAAGTGACACATTTGTTAAGTGAGTTTTGCCCCGTTTTACGACTTTTCTTGCCACGGTTGTTAAGCGAATCGTTGCAGTTGTTACATTAGTGACACGGTTGTTAAGTGAATCCAGCTTCCCCCACTGATAGGATCACATGATCCCAGGATACTGCGACCGTCATACATGTTGTCAAGCATCTCATTGTAAATCACGTGTGAAAAAAGGGTCATAAGTCACTTTTTTCAGTGCCGTAACTTCGAACGGTCGCTAAATGAAACTGCTGTACGTCGAGGACTACCTGTATTCTGTCTTTTCCGCTTTTTAAAATATTTAGTATTTAAAGAGTATTAGGACCACCCTGCTGACTGTCTGTCTTGCAATCCAGGGCTGAGCTGAAAATATTCTTTGGCTTTGCAATTATCAACTTGGCTCTTGGTTTTGTTTTGTTTTTTCATTTTTAAATAAATTTTTATTATTTTTTTCTTTAAAAACAAAAACCCGGAAAAATTTCCATTTTATAACAGTTCCGTATCAATATATATCCACAGTTTGTTTTTCCCTCCCTATGTATTCACATACATATTTTTGTGGTTCCCTTATTTCATAGATATTATAAATAGTATTTCTTACTTCGGAGTTGTTAAGTTGTTATTGTTGTTGTGTAACAACTAGCAGAGTGAAGTGCACAGAGAAACGTTTTGAGAGCACTGAGATAGAGATACATACAAACTGGTGTTATCAAAAGTTTTCTTTATAATGGGAAATAAACAATCTCGTAGTCTTCTAAACAGTCCAAGTCTTTACCGGTTAAATCCAAACAAAGTCTTACCAAACAAACAGTAGTTGGTTCACAAACCCCGGATGGTAGCAGATCCACCCACACACGCACGCAATGGCAGCTTATCATCATCATCATCATACTGAACCCCTTGTAGTACCGTGCTTAAATACGTTGTTACAGTACAAGTAATTATAGCATGACTCAGCATTACAGCATGATGCAGCATTGAAACTTAAAGTCACAGAACACATATATTGCCTGGACAACTGTTAGGCCCAAATCATATCCTAACATGCTCCCCTTTGGACAGGCCAATATATACAGTTTAAATACAATATATACAGTTTAGATCCTTAATCCATAGCTTTCACAACATGCTTTATGTTTGACAGCACCTTGAGCTTTGGTAAAGTTATCCGCAATATTGTCTTCCGACATGCAATATTCCAGTTTAACCATATTGCTTTGGATACTTTGGCGAACATTCAGATACCGAATGTCAGTATGCTTGGATCTAGTTTTAACTGCTAAATTAGTTGCCATTTTTATAGCAGCTTGGTTGTCCTCATGTATTACAATTGGATAATCCATTTTTAAACCAATATCCATCATTAGTTGTTTGTAATAGATCAGATTAGTGCATACCAGTGATAGACTTGAAAATTCTGCCTCCATTGTAGATAGACTAATATGTTTTTGACGAATTGATTTCCAGCCAATCAAACAATTTCCTAACATTATAGCTATACCCGACGTAGACTTTCTAGTAGTCACATCAGTAGCGAAACTGGCATCAGCATATGCGCTCAGTACTAAATCTTGGTTAGGTTCTAGATACAATGCATAATGCATCGTCATTTTCAGATATCTTAGTATACGCTTTGCGGCCTGCCAATGCCTATCAGTTGGCTCTGAATTATATCTTGCTAATTGGTTCACGCTAAATGAGATATCTGGTCTCGACCAATTGCTGATATACGATAGACTACCTATCAGAGACTGGTAGATCTCTTTGCTGAAATTCGGGCTTTGGATCTCCTCATGGTTAAAACCCTGTGCCATCGGTGTCTTGGCCGGCTTACAAAGCTCCATGCCATACCGCTTCAACATCTGGCTAATTTTGCTAGATTGAGATATTTTATAACCTCTAGCTGTTTGAGTAATATCTAGTCCCAAATAATGCCTGATATTTCCTAAATTTCTGATCTTAAATTTAGTCTGTAACTGGTGAACGATATCTATGGCTTCCTTGTCAGTTTTAGTTATTATAGCTATGTCATCTGTAAACAATAACAAAAATGAAACTAACCCATTACTTTCTCTCTTAAAGAGACATTTATCCGCTATACCTTCATGGAAACCGATCCTATTTAGCTCTTTAACAATGCATTGGTTCCACTCAAATCCTGATTGTTTCAAACCATAAAGGCTTTTCTTGAGCTTCCAACAATCAGTTTGGTTTTGTGTTTCAACTTCTAAAGGCTTCCTCATATAGATGGTGTGCCTTAATGGAGCATGCAAGTATGCCATCTCCACATCTATATGGTTAATACTATATTTGTTTTTAGCCGCCCATACCAGCATTGTTCTTAAAGTACTAGCACGTAAACTAGGAGCAAAAACCTCATCGAAATCTTTTTCAGTCTGAGAAAAACCCTGAGCTACAAGGCGAGCTTTATGGGTTACTGTCCCATCTATACCTTTCTTAATTTTGTAAACCCATCTACAACCTATTAATTTCTCACCAGGTGGCAATTTCACATTTTCATAAACATCCAAATCAGTCAATGACTTAATTTCCTTACTCATTGCCTCCTTCCAAGCCTTCTGCTCTTTTTCAGGATAAAGCCTGATATCATTATAGCTTGAAGGTTCGATGTTAACTTGGCAAACTACAGTTGCCTTATATCGATCTGGTGGATGCCTTTCCCTAGTAGATCTTCTAGGCAATACAGGACTCATTTCAGATATTTCAGTTTCATCCTCCCCTAAACCTACTTCCTGTTCCTCAACCTTAATAGAGGATTCTACAGTATCTCTATCCTCAGGAATCTCATCAGGGATATGATGTTCTATCCTAACAGTATTATCATGTCTGAAATCTGCACGCTCTAGTTTATCCCATCCTATGTGCTCTAGAAATTTAGCACTTGCACTACAATAAACGCTAGTAGTACCCTATGCCCAAAATCTGTAAGATCTATGATTTGATTCATAGCCAACAAAAAACATTTTTCTGGCTCTTGGTTGATCTTTTCTTCTAACACTAGATGGGATATGTACCCAAGCTGGGGCTCCAAATGTGTGTAAATAACTAAGATTTGGTTTCCTCCCATGCCATAAGGTGAATGGTATTTCACCTGTAGAGGAATGAACCACGTTGTTTAGTACATGGTTAGCACACATAGCTGCCTCGCCCCATAGATTTTCAGGTAAACCGGAATCTGCCAACATAGTTCTAATCATGGCTTGCAATGTTTGTCCTCGCCTCTCAATATAGGAATTATGCTCCGGTCTGTACAGCGCAGATCGTTTATGCTGGATCCCTGCATCCTGCAAAAACTTTTCTAATCTTTCGTTAGTAAATTCCGTACCATTATCAGTCACTAAGCATTTAACTCTGAATTTCTGCTTCCTTTCCACAAAACGCAGCCAGTTGTTTATATTCTGGAATGTTTCAGCTTTTGTTTTCATAAGATAACAAAATCCGTACCTTGAATAATGATCTACTATGCTTAGAATATAGCAGGCACCTCCTATACTGGGTTTTTTGGGTCCAATTAGGTCTATAAATACGACCTCTAACGGCTTTGTAGTTTTAAAACCATTAACTCGGTTTGCTGGTGTAACCCTACTTTTCTGCTGACTACAGGCATTACAGTTCAGATATTTACTACATGCCTGTAGTTTTATTCCTTCTGATAATTGTACTGTCTTCTTTAACGTCCTGAAATTCAAGTGCCCAAGTCTCCGATGTAACAGATGAATACATTCATCATGTGGTTTAACATTCTTATAAACAGACTTAGACTTAGCCACCAATACTGGGTTCTCCCTTAAAATGAATAAATCATTTTCTAAACTTGCAGTAACAACCTTGCCATCTTTCTCTATAAGACACTTATCATTTTTGAACGTTACTGTAAACCCAAATTGTACCAAAGATTTAACAGATAATAAATTGAATTTTAAACCAGGAATATATAACATAGGCAATGGTTCATTACTAAATGACCAATGAGCAACACCCTCTCCAGCTACCTTAACCTTCCAGCCATTTGCTAGTTTAACATGTTGGTTACTCTTCTCCATTTTAACAAAACTTTTTCTATTTCTAGTAATAGATTGAGAAGCACCACTATCAACAACCCAACAATCCTGGTTAACATCAGTAATTGAACTAGATATAGCTAAATTACAACCCTTCTTGGGTCTATTATTGTTCCTAACAGGCATTTTCTTATTTTTACAATATTTAGCTATATGCCCTTTAGCCCCACAAGCATAACAACGTTTTACAAAATAAGCAGTTGAGTACATTTCATCTTCTTTTGGTTGTTGCACTCTCAACTGATCCCTTTCTTGTCTTCTTTTGGATTCTTCCAACAACCTACCGGTTATGCCAGCCAATGTCAGTTCATCTCTGGACAAAACCTCTAACGAAGAAACAAAGTTGTCATAACTATCGTCCAAAGAAGAAAGAATTATATAAACTTGTTGTAGTTCAGAGAAAACAAGTTCCTTTTCATGCAGCTCCTGGAAAATTCTGGTCATGGATTCCAAATGAGCCATCATATCTCCCCCTTTAAGAAGATGTTGTCTGAATAATTTTCGTGTGAGATATATATGAGCACCCACAGAGTCACGAACATATAGTCTCTTCAACTTGGTCCAACACCTAGCAGCAGACTCTTCGCCACGGATATGGACAAGCTGCTGGTCACCCAGTGTCAGTCCAATAATACAAAGAGCTCGTTCATTGTCTCTGTTAAACTTGGCTAATTTCTTGGCATCTTCCTCATCAGCAGGATCCCATGCTGTTACATCCGGTGGATTATTAACTATGTCCCACAGTCCTTCTCTACACAAAAGTAGACTACATTTTGTAGACCAGGATACATAGTTTGTTCCGTCCAGCCGGGTTATCATGGAAAAATTTGCTGCTTGTTCTAGTGCCATCTTCACTCAGATTGTTTATCACAAACACAGTTTGTACTACTCACAAACTCAAACTAGCTCTCAGTGTAACTCTGAAAAAATCCTAGTTACTTCTGGTTGGTTGGCTCTGGGCCCATAACCAATGTTAAGGATATTGTTGTTGTGTAACAACTAGCAGAGTGAAGTGCACAGAGAAACGTTTTGAGAGCACTGAGATAGAGATACATACAAACTGGTGTTATCAAAAGTTTTCTTTATAATGGGAAATAAACAATCTCGTAGTCTTCTAAACAGTCCAAGTCTTTACCGGTTAAATCCAAACAAAGTCTTACCAAACAAACAGTAGTTGGTTCACAAACCCCGGATGGTAGCAGATCCACCCACACACGCACAATGGCAGCTTATCATCAACTGAATACATTACAGTACCTTTCTTAAATACGTTGTTAAATTACAACTAATTATAGCATGACTCAGCATTACAGCATGATGCAGCATTGAAACTTAAAGTCACAGAACACATATATTGCCTGGACAACTGTTAGGCCCAAATCATATCCTAACAGGAGTCTCCAACCTTAAACACTCAAAGAGCCATTTGGACTCATTTCCCACAGAAAAGAAAACACCGGGAGCCACAAAACCCTTCCCGTGCCTGACTATTCCTTGAACAGCCACAAAACTAGCCTATGTAGTTGAATTAAACGTTCTGTTTTCTTCTGAAACTTTTCTTTTCTTGGATTTATCCATGGCTGGCCTATTGGGACTGAAAAGCTCAATAAATTGTGTGCCGACGGATATCACACATTGGCGGTTGTGATGCATATTTTGAGTGACAGGGGGCCGCAGCAGAGGGGTGAAAAAGCCACATGTGACCCCAGAGCCCCAGGTTGCTGACTCCTGCCATACTTATTATACAAACTATTATATCCATATGTTACTTTACACATATTATATATTTAATATCATTTTATTAATGCTTCCTGATTTCTAGATCATCCCTGTTATATATTTTCTTGCTTGTTATTCCTGTACCATTTTCTCCATATTTAGTAACATTCCGTTTCATCATTTCCTTTTATTTCTTTCGTCAATTTGTCTATCTCCACACAGTCCAAAATTTTCCTGATCACCACTTCGTCTTTTGGTATAACGTTATTTTTCCAATTTTGTGCATAGGTTATCCTAGCTGCAGCTATAATTTTTTAAAATTTTTTTTTATTTTTTAAAATTTGATTTATATGCCGCCCTTCTCCGGAGACTCAGGGCGGCTTACAATGCGTTAAGCAATAGCCTTCATACTTTTGTATATTTATACAAAGTCAGCTTATTGCCCCCACAAACTGGGTCCTCAATTTACCTACCTTAGAAAGGATGGAAGGCTGAGTCAACCTTGAGCCTGGGGAGATTCGAACTTACTAATTGCAGACAGCTGGAGTTAAATTACAATGCTTTAGTCTGCTGAGCTATCCAGGCTCCTTATTCTACATAATATGTAGAATTAGATATTGTATTTCTATATTATAATTTCTTGTAGGTATACCCAATACAAAATAGTTCCAATTTCCAGTCTATATAGAAATATAAATAGAATAACAGAGTTGGAAGGGACCTTGGAGGTCCTCTAGTCCAACCCCCTGCTTAGGCAGGAAACCCTACAGACAAAATGGTGATCCAACATCTTAAAAACTTCCAGTGTTGGAGCATTGAAAACTTCTGCAGGCAAGTTGTTCCATATGTTGTTCTGTTATTTCTTCAAGCCACTTTTTAATTTTAGTCCAATACTTTCTTGCTGTCAAACAAATCCACCATGGATGATATGTCCGTGCAATTTCTTGCATTTCCTAACAGATCGGTGATGAATTTGGGAACATCTCAGCAAGTCTCGCCGGTGAGAGGTGCCATCTATAAAACATCTTGGTTTTCCTTGTATGCCACTGACATTTGCAATGATCAACCTTGCTCTTGCTTAAGTGCCCGATATTAAAACCAGAGACAGCGAGTGGCAGAGGTGACTTTACGCACAATTAGCTGATCTGAAACGGGAGTGGACGGATTATGAATCCAACCCTGCAAATATTATTAAGTGTTTTCAGATCTTGTCCGGGGCTGAGAAATTTGCAAACCGGTTGATTGGCTTTGATGAAGGTCGAACAAGGAAAGAAACAAAACAGTTCTTGCCCATATATATGATGACCCCAGTTAATAGTTGGTATTACTCATTGATATTCACTCCTGGTTCTCAACACTGGCTCGAAGGAAGGGATTTAGAAATGGGATCATTGGATTAGAAGGGGGCTTGGAGGTCTTCTAGTCCAACCCTCTGCTTTTTGTGGCCCGTCAGCGGCCTGTGCGGATTGTAGCTGATTCAGACAGTGAGGAGGCTGGTGTGGTGTTGCACCAGCAGCCTGTGCAGCTGGCGCTCGAGTCGGACACTGAGGAGGCTGGAGAAGAGGTGGTGCCAGAGGCGGGGATTCAGCCAGGGCCTTCAGAACCTCCAGAAGCTCCTTTAAGTGAAGAAGACGAAGAGGAGGAAACTCTTCTCAATGCACGGGCATGCAGAGCTGCCAAAAGGCAGGAGTAGCTCCTCAGGAGGAGGTCTCCTCAAGGGTAAGGCTTGGGGCTAACTCCCCTAGCCTATTTAAGGAAGGACGATGATTGAGGCAATTTGCAGGGAACAACTTCGTTCATATTCCTTCACGTCTTGATTCCAGAAACGTTTGATTCGGCTCTTGTTTATCTCTTGTCAGTTTTCCTGCAAATTGCTTCTGAGCATTCTGCCAACCACAGTAAGATTACGGTTATCTGAAAGACTGTGCCTCAGAGTGGAGTTATTATTCTTTGGATTCTTGTCGGCTGTTAATGAAGTTAAATTAACAGCCCTTGTTCAGAAAAGACTGATTTAAACTGTATTTGTGTTCGAACAACTACTAAGAAAGCTCATTAGTAGTCCTTAATTAGTAAACTAAGGTTTGTACGGATTTTGTGTGTGCTGCGTACTTTGGGGTCCGTAGCTGGGGCAGAACAAGGAGACCCTATGCCAGTGATGGCTAACCTTTTTGTCATCGCATGCGAGGAGCAGGGTGGGTCACGCGTGTGTATGCCCACACCCATAATTCTATGTGCCCCACCCCCGCGTATGCGTGTGCGAGCCCCCCAGATTCCTCTTGCTCCTGGCACGTGATGATATGATAGGCCTGTTTTTTGCTCTCCGCCTTTCTAGGAGTCTGGGGAAGACGAGGACCCTGTTCCTAGTTCACGCATGCGAAGAGCTGCCAGAAGGCAAGAGCAGCTGAAGAAAAAAGGACAGCTCGGGAGTAAGGCCAGAAGATGATTGGCCACTCTAGTGGTGGTTTGCCCCCAGTTTGCAAGAACCAGTAGTAAAACCGGCGGGAGGCCCCACCCACCGCCCCGGATGTCATCATCAGCAATCTGCGCATGCACAGAAGCTTCCCGTGCGATTCCGTTGCAAACCGGTAGTAAAGGTAAGTAGAACCCACCCCTGGGCCACTCCCATAAGGCTTAAAAGAGCAGCAACGAGTCGTTGGGTTCTTTGTAGAAAAGCAACGTTGATTCCAGTGCTTCTTGTCAGCGTCTCTTGAACTTTGTTTGTGGGGGGGGGGGGGGGGTTGTGTTAGGACATGGTGTGAGCCTAACAGGTTGTCCAGGCAATATATGTGTTCTGTGACTTTACCATGGATATGTATTATATGACTTCTAAGTTTTACTGCTGAATCATTGTAATGCTGAGTCATGCTGTAATTAGATAATCCCTAGTTGTAAAGGTATTGAAGAAGGGATCTGTAATGTAGTCAGTTGATGATATGCTACCGTTGTGTGAGGAGTTGCTACCATTGTGCTATCATCGTGGATGGATCTGCTACCATCGTGGTTTGTGTACCAGAATGAACTTGTTATTCTAACCAACTACTGTTTGTATGGTAAGAAGATTTTTGTATCACTGGACTGATTTAACTGGCAAAGACTTGGATTGATTAAAAGACTATGAGATTGTTTTTTCACTATAAAGTAAACTTTTGATAAACCAGTTTGCACATCTCTTATTCATTGCTCTCAGCAACGTTTCTCTGCGTTCTACACTCTGCTGGTTGGTAACACAACAACAATATCCTTAACGGTTTGCCAAGAAAAGCCTTTGGTAGGTTGCCAAAGACATCACAAGTTGGTGATAAGGCCGACGGACTGGTTGCGAAGAATTTTGTTTTGGATTAGGCTGAGAATGAATTAATTCTCAGCTATTTTAATAAAATAAGTTTGTTGAGGACTGAATTGTGTTTGGTAATCACTACTTTGGCCTCCGTCACAACAAGACCATGGTGAAGCTGAAGGTCTCTGTCCCAGGAATTGTGGGAGAAAAGGGCCACATTTGCCCACCCCTGTGTTAAGCGGTTTCCGCCATTGAGAACTCTTGAAAGCACAAAGAAAACTATCCAAGTCGCTCATAACCACTGTGACAATTAAGGCCGTAAAATGGAGCAAAACTCACTTAACGACTGTCTTGCTTAGCAACAGACGTTTTGGGCTGAATTATATAGTTGGAGGTTATGTATAATTGCTTTCCTCCATTGAGGACTTTTGAAAGTTACGAAGAAAAATATCCAGTTGCTCGTCCTCCCGATGACGTCCGTGTCTCCTGGAGTCTCGGTCCTCGCCCTCTTTTTCTCCCACTTTGGAAGCAATACGCACAACTGCAAATTGTCCATATTTGACTGGCCTCACGCCTGCGACCTTGGCATATTAGATGAGACCTCTGGCATGGACAGCAATGACTTATGCTTTTTAAGAGACACGGACCACGCGGCCGGTGGCCCTCCCTACGCAGACCTCTCAGCAGTATAAATGCCGGTAGCTCCCAAGAAGAAATCCAGACGAGATTTTTCGGGGCAATTCTATAAACTAGGCAACTGGCGGTGGTTGCCAAAATGTCTTACACCATGTTGACTTTCTGCTTATTTTCGTTGCTGGCTTTTTCTTCGGCTTGCTACATCCAGAACTGTCCCATTGGAGGGAAGCGGTCCATTCTGGATATGGAAATCAGGAAGGTAGGTACCTGCCTGGGAAATTGACGCAAATTATAGGTAGCCACCAGTGGTGGGGTTTTCAAAAGTTTTTACTACCGGTTCTGTGGGTGTGGCTTGGTGGACGTGGCAGGGGAAGGATACCATAAAATCTCCATTCCCTCCCCACTCCAGGGGAAGATTACTGCAAAATCCCCATTTCCTCCCGATCAGCTGGGACTCGGGAGGCAGAGAATAGATGGGGATGGGGCCAGTCAGAATTTTTACTACCGGTTCTCCGAACTACTCAAAATTTCTGCTACTGGTTCTCCCGAAATGGTGAAACCCACCTCTGGTAGCCACGCTTCCAAATTTATTTATTTTTATTTTATTTTATTGCGATTTATATGCCACCCTTCTCCCAAAGGACTCAGGGTGGCTTACAAGATAAAAAAATTCAACGATATGAATTAAATATAAATTAAGATCCAATTAAAATTAATTAAAATTATTACAATGCAAAAAAACCCCTCAACGGGTCAGTCCATTTGATGAAAAAGCCACGTCTTCAGTTCGCGGCGGAAGAAGAGGAGGTCGGGAGCTATCCTAAGCCCGGTGGGCAAACCGTTCCAGAGGGTCGGCGCTCCCACAGAGAACGCTCTCCCCCTGGGGGCCGCCAGCCAACATTGTTTGACTGACAGCACTCTGAGGAGGCCCGCTCTGTGAGAGCGCACAGGACGATGGGAGGATGGCAGAAGATGGTCCTGCAAGTATCCCGGGCGTAAGCCATGTAGGGCTTTATAGGTGAGCACCAGCACCTTGAAACTAACACCGGCAGGCAGTGCAGCTCGCGCAGGAGGGGTGTTACACGGGAGTAACAAGAGGCTCCCGTAACAACCCGCGCAGCCGCATTCTGGACTAGCTGAAGCCTCCGGGTGCATCCCAAGGGCAGCCCCATGTAGAGGGCATCACAGTAATCCAACCGAGAAGTAACAAGGCCATGAGTGACCGTGGCGAGGGCATGCCAGTCTAGGAAAGGGCGCAACTGGCGCACCAGGCCTACCTGTGCAAAAGCCCCCCTGCTTACGGCTGTCAACTGATCTTCTAAAGACAGCCGTGAATCCAGGAGAACACCCAGATTGCGAAATTGATGGATTCATCTCTTTCTTGGTGCCAAAATGATGCACTCAATAAAGTTTCGCGTTCAGAGATTGGATCATCTCGACCGTGCTTGTTTTGGTTTTGGGGTTCGTCAGCCGAAACGTTGACCCTGGGCTACATTATTTAAGTTCTATTTTAATCCTATCGTGATGGTTTTCTGTATGCTGCTGCCTGCAAGATGATGCTGATGCACTAAATATTTACTACATTATATTTACTAAACATTCGGATGTTGGTGTTTCTTGCCAGTGCATTTCCTGCGGACCTAGGAACAGGGGCCACTGCTTCGGGCCCAACATCTGTTGCGGGGAAGAGCTTGGCTGCTTCTTCGGCACAGCAGAAACGTTGCGCTGCCAAGAAGAAAATTTTCTCCCAACCCCTTGCGAATCTGGAAGGAAAGCGTGCGGGAACAACGGAGGAACATGTGCTGCCTCCGGCATCTGCTGCAATCACGGTGAGCACACGCTAACCCTCTTCCGGAACAAAACAAATCCAGGTAGTCTTTAACTTATGTCCGTCGCTGAGCCCGGAATTTTGATTGTACGTCATGACGGTTTTGACGTGGACCATTAAGCAAACAGGGCCTTTGATTTTATTATCTGTTTTGTCGCAGTCGTTAAATGAACCCAGCAGGCGTAAAGTGACCCTCGTTGCTATTGGTCGTTTTCACAGGAAAACCAGCAGCAAATGTCAATTTCAAATGTCAATCGCAGTTGTGTGATTGCAGGAATCGCTTTAAATGGGGGCCAGTGGCCAAGCAGTGATTCCTTTAACAATTGGGGCAAGGTAGGGCAAACTTCATTTAACAACTGTCTCGCTTAGCAAGTTTGGACAATTGTATCTGTAAATTGAGGACCGTTGTTAGTTGCAAAGTCATGTCCGACCTATTGCGACCCCATGGACAACGTTCCTCCAGGCCTTCCTGTCCTCTACCGTCCCCCGGAGTCCATTTAAGCTCCCTCCGACTGCTTCAGGGACTCCATCCAGCCACTTTGTTCTCTGCCGTCCCCTTCTTCTTTTGCCCTCAATTGAACAATGAATCAGTGGAACAGCCTGCCACTAGAAGTGGGTACTCCTCCATCACTGGAGGTTTTTAAGAAGGATTGGACAACCATTGTCTGAAATGGTAGAGGGTTTCCTGCCTGAGCATTGGAGAGAGGGCATTGGACTAAAATACCCTCAAGGTCCTTTCCAACTCTTCTCTTCTCTTCTCTTCTCTTCTCTTCTCTTCTCTTCTCTTCTCTTCTCTTCTCTTCTCTTCTCCTCTCCTCTCCTCTCCTCTCCTCTCCTCTCCTCTCCTCTCCTCTCCTCTCCTCTTCTCTTCTCTTCTCTTCTCTTCTCTTCTCTTCTCTTCTCTTCTCTCCCCTTCCATCTTCTCTTCTCTTCTGATCCCATCCCATCACCTATCTTCCCTTCCCTCCCCTCCCCTCATCTATCTTCTCTTCTCTTCTCTTCTCTTCTCTTCTCTTCTCTTCTCTTCTCTTCTCTTCTCTTCTCTTCTCTTCTCTTCTCTTCTCTTCTCTTCTCTTCTCTTCTCTTCTCTTCCCTTCCCTTCCCTTCCCTTCCCTTCCCTTCCCTTCCCTTCCCGTTGCATTTGGCTATAGGAATGAGGAATGGACAATAAATTTAGTCTGTTTTAAACACATGTCAAATCAGTGCTTCTTAACCTGAACATAATAACAGCTGGAAGGGACCTTGGAGGTCTTCTAATCCAACCCCCTACTCAAGCAGGAGACCCTGTACCATTTCAGACAAGTGACTGTCCAGTCTCTCCTTAAAAAACTCCAGTGATGGAGCATTCACAACTTCTGGAGGCCAGTTGTTCCACTGATTAATTGTTCTCACCGTCAGGAAATTTCTCCTTAGTTCTAAGTTGCTTCTCTCCTTGATTAGTTTCCACCCATTGCTTCTTGTCCTGCCCTCAAGTGCTTTGGAGAATAGCTTGACTCCCTCTTCTTTGGGGCAGCCCCTGAGATATTGGAAGACTGCTATCATGTCTCCCCTAGCCCTTCTTTTCATTAAACTAGACATACCCAGTTCCTGCAACCGTTCTTCATATATATTTGTTTTTATCATTATTATTATTATTCCTTGATCCAGTATCTTACCTACCTCTTCTCTGGCCTAATATCAAATCTTGTAGAGAGCAAGGAAGATGACGTTGATACAGATAAGCAAAAGGGGGAAAACATATTTTCATGTCTAAAATGAAAAGAGCCTGGATAGTTCAGCAGACTAAAAGCATTGTGATTAACACCAGATGTCTGCAATTACTGTAAGTTTGAATCTCGCCAGGCTCAAGATTGACTCAGCCTTCCATCCTTTCTAAGGTAGGTCAATTGAGGACCCAGTTTGTGGGGGCAATAAGCTGACTTTGTATAAATATACAAAAGTATGAAGG
Source organism: Masticophis lateralis (assembly GCA_030761175.1). Taxonomy (NCBI): domain Eukaryota; kingdom Metazoa; phylum Chordata; class Lepidosauria; order Squamata; family Colubridae; genus Masticophis; species Masticophis lateralis. The sequence continues at coordinate 81,726,552 of JAUDYJ010000007.1, read as the reverse complement.
CTATTGCTTAACGCATTGTAAGGCGCCCTGAGTCTCCGGAGAAGGGCGGCATATAAATCAAATTAAAAAAAAAAAAAGATAATCAGACATTTGGAAGCAGCTTAGCCAGGCTTCCTCCCCGGTTTACTAGAGTGTAAGGAGTATGAGAAAGGTCTGCATGCAATTTGCAAGAGTTTGATTATAGCCAACTTCAATAAAAGTGATTTTAATCTTCCTGTGAAGTTGATTTCCTTATCTGGTTTACCGGTGGGGCAAAGAAAATTATATTCGCTGTGGTCTAATATCTAATCTAACCAGTGGTGGGATTCAATTTTTTTTTACTACCGGTTCTGTGGGTGTAGCTTGGTGGGCACCACAAGGCTTGGTGGGCATGGCAGGGGAAGGATACTGTAAAATCTCCATTCCCTCCCCACTCCAGCGGAAGGTTACTGCAAAATCCCCATTTCCTCCCGATCAGCTGGGACTCGGGAGGCAGAGAATAGATGGAGGCGGGGCCAGTCAGAATTTTTACTACTGGTTCTCTGAACTACTCAAAATTTCCACTACCGGTTCTCCAGAACTGGTCAGAACCTGCTCAAACCCACCTCTGAATCTAACCTGTAATTCTACAGGTCCCAAAGATCCAATGAATCCTAAATTAAAATTTTCCACTTGAACTCTGTTGTTGGTATTCGCTTTTTTAATATTGCTTTTCTTTTTGCTTTTCCAGAGGGTTGCATGGTTGACTCCATATGTGATCAAGAATGAGAAGACTCAAGGAAGAACACCGCAAAAACAATTTTTAGCTTATGAACTGGTAGACAATGCCAAACTGATGTGACAGATGGTTCTGAAATGTTAGCTAGAAGCCTGCAATTCATACATTTCTGCAAAATAAAAGTTGAACAGCCATTACAATCCACAGTGTGTTCTCTTAGCTTTCCAATAATCAATAGAATCCCTTCTTGAGGAAGATGGGTGATTGAATGATTGAATGAATGAATGAATGAATGAATTTATAGATGTATATTTAAGGGCCAGTGATGAGTTTCAAATTTTTTTACTACTGGTTCTGTGGGTGTGGCTTGGTGGGCGTGGCTTGGTGGGCGTGGCAGGGGAAGAATACTGTAAAATCTCCATTCCCTCCCTACTCCAGGGGAAGGATACTGCAAAATCCCCATTCCCACCCCACTCTGGGTCCAGCCAGAGATGGTATTTGCCAGTTCTCCGAACTGCTCAAAATTTCCACTACCAGTTCTCCAGAACGGGTCAGAACCTGCTGAAACCCACCTCTGTTAAGGGCCAATTAGGCTGGTAAGGAGTGAGAAAATGAAATGTATTATTTCCAAACAACCCAAGCAAAGCAAAAAAGTATTAAAAAACCAGATCAAGCAATGAAAAAATACTAAAATTTTAATCTTTCACACATAGCCATCGTTGGATGTCATCGAGGGTTCTTGAACAAATATTTCAAAAGCTAAATTGGAAGTTGCTTATTTGATCACAAGAAGAAAGTATTCCATACCTTAAGCTTGCAAGAGTTACCTTTTGAATGTGGATAGTCCTCGATTAATGACCACCACGAAATTTCCTTTGCTAAGGGAGGCAGTTGCTAAATGAATTCATTTTACCTTTTTCTATCACAGCAGTTAAGAAAATCATTGCAACTGTGCAGTCGTTAAGCAAATCTGGCTCCTTCCATTGATTCAGCTTGTCGGGAGCCAGCGGGGAATGTTAGAAATGTTGATCACATGACCCCAGAACTGGACAGGGCAACTGTCATAAATACATGGGGATTATGGGAAAGGCAAGCAAGGGATTGTGGGGATAACTCAAAAGCAGGCAAGGGATTGTGGGAGATGTAGTCCAACGTCATATCTGATGGCTATCATCTAGCTCAGGGCTCAGCAACCTTAAACACTCAAAGAGCCATTTGGACCTGTTTCCCACAGAAAAGAAAACACCGGGAGCCACGAAATCCTTCCCATGCCTGACTTATTTCTTGAGCAGCCACAAAACTAGCATATGTAGTTGAATTAAATGTTTTGTTTTCTTCTGAAGCTTTTCTTGGATTTATCCATGGTTGGCCTACTGGGGGTTAAAAAGCTCAATAAATCATGTACCAGTGGGTGTCACACATTGGCAGTGGTGACACATATTTTGAGTGATAGGGAGCCGCAGCAGAGGGGTGAAAGAGCCACATGCGGCTCCAGAGCCCCAGGTTGCTGACTCCTGATCTATCTGAAGGATTTTTTCTTTGGGGGAAATATAATATTCTGCCTCTTTTCATAATCCCCCAAATATTTCATTTTCTGGGGGTGGAGGGTGGGGGGAGAGCTTCCCACGCTGGGATGGAGAAGAACATGCCGGAATGTTATGGAATGAAGTGACCAAACAACATCCTTAGGTCAGCCAGAGAGAGAGAGTTTATTGCGCAATAGGTTCAGAGAGGTTTATGTACCTACGAATCTGAACAATTTGATAATTCTGAGACCACAGTTTTTATACTGTTTCAAACAAAGGATTCTGCTAACACAGCAACTTTCCATATATGGTTAACATACATCCGTTACATTTAATTGACATTTCCTTATTACTAAAGTTTTACATTATCCTTGCCAAACAATTATTCTGTGATAAATGACTTCCTGCCCAGGTGGTTATTTTGGCCTAACTATATTTCATCAAGATGCTCCTTTTCTTCTGACAAGTTAGGGGACCTCTTAGAGTATCAAAGGATTTTAAGCTGAGTTTGTACATTTTCTAACCGGATGTATATCCCGCTTTCAGAATATAGTTGCTTTTAGAATATAGAGAATAGAAAGTTATCCAGTGGTCATCTAGCAGATCCTGCTTCAGCTACATTAGGAAAAGATCACCGAACTAACGTGAGAATGCAAGCCTCAGGAACAATCACGGGCATATACAGATAGTCCTCAATTTATAGCAGTTCATTTAGTGACCGTTTGAAGTTACAGCGGCAGTGGAAAAAGTCCCTTATGATTGTTTTTCACACTTGCGACGGTTGCAGCATCCCCATGGTCACGTGATGGAAATTTGGCAAACTGACTCATATTTATGACGGTTACATTGGGGGGGGAGGGGGCATGTGATCCCGTTTTAGGACCTTCTGACAAGCAAAGTCAATGGGGAAGCCAGATTCGCTTAATGACTGGGTCACTCATTCAACAACTACAGTGATTCGCTTAACAGCGGTGGCACCAAATGTCCTAAAGTGGGATAAAATTGACTGAACGTCTCGCTTAGCAACAGAAACGTAAGGCTCAATTGTAGTCGTATGTCGAGGACTACGTGTATTGGCTAGAATTCCTAGAAGGGCACTCCACTCCCAAACGCGTTCAGGCGGCTTCCGGGAATGAGATGACGTTTTTCCGCCGCTCGGCCGGAAGCTCCCTGCGTGTCCCATCATCCCTGGCGTAACTTCCGGTCTGCGGATTCGGAAAGGGGAACGGGCGGCGTTTCATGACGCTCTTCTTCTTGCGATCGTCCGGACTGCATTTCCCGGCGTCCCTGGCGCCACTTCCGGATCCGGTTCGCTTTCCGGTCGTCTTGCGCCCGCGTTTCCCGTCCGATGCTGGCGGCGGGGCTGAGGGGCCTTCCCGGCCGGGCCGCCCTGCTGGGCCGCGCCGCCCCGAGCCTGGTCCCCTCGCGAGGCCGCAAGACCCGCTTCGACCCTCCGGCCAAGTCCAAGGCGGACCGGATCAAGGTGCCGCCGCCCGTCGACCCGGCCGAGCTGCTGGTCATCCTCGACCGCTACGAGCAGTACCGGCGGGTGGTGAACGCCCTCAGGTGAGGCCCTCCGGGACTCCTGAGCCCATCATCCCCAGCAGGGAAGGTCCTTGGAAGGGGAGGAAAGGGTCTTGGGGGCCTGTGAGGGTCTCCGGCCGGCTGACGAGGAACCGCTCTCTCTTTTATTTCTCTATGATCTCTCTAGGTCTGTCTAGCTATCATCCATCTATCTCTATGATCTATCTATGTCTATTCTTTCTTTTCCTTCCTTCCTTCCTCTCTTTCTTTCTTTCTCTATAATCTATACCTATTATTTTCTCTATTATTCATCATCTATTTATGAATCTGGTCTGTTTCTATATCTGTTAATCTATCTCTATAATGTATCTATATCTTACCTATTTCAATTATTTCTCTATCTATCTATCTAATCTATGGTAGCTATATCTACCTATTATTTCTCTATCATTTATCATCTACCATCCATCCATCTCTATTATTCATCATCTATATTTGTCTATCTCTGTCTATCATCTGTCTATTTATCTATCTATATCTATCTATCATCCATCTACCTAATCTACGGTATCTATATCTATCTATCATTTCTCTATCATTTATCATATCATCTATAATCTCCGCTCCTTCCGTCGGGAGCTGAAGACTTGGCTGTTCAAGCAAATAGGCTGACTCTGATTCTGGGTTTTATTATTTATCATTAATTAGTTATTTGATTTAAAATGCCATTTTATTGTACATGTTTCTTAACTTGTGTTCGCCGCCCTGAGTCCTTCGGGAGAAGGGTGGCATATAAATACATTTATTTAAATAATTAATTAATTAATTAATTAATCTATCTATCTATCTATCTCTATAATCTACAGTATTTATCTACCTATTATTTCTCTATCATTTATCATCTATCTATCTATATCTCTATATCTCTATAATCTACAGTATATATCTACCTATTATTTGTCTATCATTTATCATCTACTATCCATCTATCTCTGTCTATCTATCTACCTACCTACCTAATCTACGGTATCTATATCTACCTATTATTTCTCTATCATTTATCATCTACCATCCATCTATCCTCTGTCTATTTCATATGTCTATATTTGTGATCTAGCTATATATTTATCTCTATATCTGTATCCATTTATATCTATTTGATCTTCTCTATTATTTCTTTATCATCTATCTATCTTTTATCACCTGTCTGTCTACATCCATCTATCCATCCCTATTTATATGAACTGGGCAGCCATATAAATTTGATTCAACCATCCATCCATCCATCTATCCTCTTACCAATATCTATTAAATTTATTCCTGCCCATCTCGCTCAAGTGATTCTGTGCAGCTTACAATAACACAATATTATGAAAAAAAAACTAAACAGTAACCTAATAAGTTCATTAAAAATGAATAAAGAAATAGCCATGATGGTGGGGAGCACACAGTAGAGTGGAGGTGGGATTTTTGCAATTACAAACAATTTTGACTGCACTGAGATTCCATGGAAGCTTCTCCCAGTACTAACCAGGCCCCACCCAGCTTAACCATCAAGCCCAGTTTATCTCAGGTGTTCTTATCTGCTGATATGTCCATTGCTGAGCTCTGTTTAATGTGATCCCGGAACAAGGGAGACCAGGCTGTCTAAAGAAATTCACCGCCCCATCCCCTTCTTCTCTTTCAATAACATTTAATACATGGATAATTAAATATGCGTTCTCTTTACTATAAGTTTCAGATACAATCCCCAACAAAAATATTTCTGGTTTTAAATCAGTGTGCTGCTTTATCATCTTTTCCAGCTGCGTATGTATTTTTGTCCAAAATTTTGGTCACCCAATAGAATTAGATAAATGGCAGAAATTGTGGGACAAAGGAACTACAAATTAAGGATGTCAACTGCATATAAAGAAAATCTGTATAAGATGGCACTTTGCATTGGCAAAGATGTTCAAAGATAAGTCAGCTAAATGTTGGAAGTGCCACCAGATACCTGGGTCCTATTATCATATGTGGTGGACATGTCTAGAAGCAAAAAAAAAATACTGGACAAAAATACATACATGGTTTTTTAATAACATCATGCCTTTTTTGACCTCACAATTATCTTCTGAGTGAAGTTAAACAAAAGGGTTTAGGGCAGTGATGGCTAACCTTTTTGCTGTTACGTGCCAAAATCGGGAGGGGCATGGGGGGGTTATGTGTGCACATGCCTACGCCCATAATTCAATGGGCCCCGCCCCCGTGCATGTGCACATGACACCACCACCCCCCCCCCCCGCACTCCCCACGCTTTTGGCATGCGATGGCATGGTGGGCCCGTTTTTCGCCCTCTGGAGGGCCTCCGGGGCTGGGGAAGGCCGTTTTCGCCCTCCCCAAGCTCCTAGAAAGCATCTGGAGCCTGGGGAGAGCGCAAAATGGGCATTCTGATCCCACGGGAAGTTGGCAAACGGTCTGTTTTCGGCCTCCGGGGTGGTGGTGGGGAAGGCCATTTTCACCCTTCCCAAGCTCCTAGAAAGCCTCTGGAGCCTGGGGAGGCCCTCCGGAGGCCGGAAACAACCTGTTTCCTGACTTCCGGTGGGCCCAGAAGGCCTGAAAATCAGCTGGCTGGCGCACGATTGCATGCTGGAGCTGAGCTAGGGCAACCCTTGCATGTCCACCGATATGGCTCCATGTGCCAATTGTGGCATTCATGCCATAGATTCACCATCACGGGCGTAGGGGGGTGCCAAAAGACTCTCTTGTAGCTGTGGGATGAAATCTTTTTAACATTCTGTCCTGGGTTCCTACTAGATTTGAGATGAAGGAAGAAGTACAGTTTAAAAACTACGACCTCAGGTACGGGGAAACGGCGAAGCTGAGGAAGAAAATTGAGGACGAGGAACATCGACGCCTCATGGCCTGGAACGATGCAGAAAATAAGCGTTTACTCGAGCGCAGGTAAAATCCGTGTGCGCCTGCCTCATTCCACACATTAGACAGCATCAAGATCTGAAGAACTGGGAGTATTTCCCTATATTGCACTGGTTGAGAGCATGCTTGGATTAATGCGTTTAATTCTGGTTGCCATGCTACAGAAATAATGTTGAGACTCTAGAGAGGGCCACATTTGGAATATTGCATCTAGTTTTGGTTGCCACGATGTAAAAAAGATGTTGAGACTCTAGAAAGAGTGCAGAGAAGAACAACAAGGATGATGAGGGGACTGGAGGCTAAAACATAGGAAGAACGGTTGCAGGAACTGGGTATGTCCAGTTTAATGAAAAGAAGGACTAGGGGAGACACGATAGCAATGTTCCAATATCTCAGGGGCTGCCCCAAAGAAGAGGAAGTCAAGCTATTCTCCAAAGCACCTGAAGGCAGGACAAGAAGCAACGGGTGGAATCTTAAGTTACACGAGTAACTTGATTCAGCAGGATTCAATAACTTCTCTTTATATAACACATGAAGTAAATATACAATACTAAAAGCAGGTTTTCCAAAATGAAACACAAGCAGAGGAGAGGAGTTTCAGTTTCAGTTTTGAGCAGCAGACTAGTTTAGACTAGTTCAGCACAGACTCAGAGCTACAGACCTAAGCCATGCCCAGGCTCCTTGCTGTCTCCTTCCTTCTTGCTCATACAGCAAATACTGCAAAATGTGACAAATACAGTATATCTGTATTTGTCACATTTTGAACAGTAGGTCGTCTCTTTCTTCCCTATTCCCACACTAGGTTGGAGCGTCTCCGGAAGGAGGAAATACTGGAGAAGTCCCGCAAGCTAGAAAGTGACCAACACAGGGAAACCTTTCAGGAGGAATTTCTCAAGAAGAAAGAGACGGAGGTGCTTCAGTTACAGGTAAAGCAGCCCCAAGGCTCCAGTCACTCACCTTCACCGGAACGTTGTACATTCTCTCTATTGTATATCTAATCCGTCAAGGCTTTTTCAAACCACACACAACTCACGGTGATTTCATGGTCACACTTCTGTAGCTTTCTTGTGGCTTTTCCTTGCCGAGTTCCCGTGTGCGTTCTTTCCAGTAGTGGGTTGCTACCAGTTCATCCCGTTTCGGGCAAATCCGTAGCGGCGGGAGGCTCTGCCCAGACGTCAAATACGATCTGCGCATGCGTAGAAGCAGTGCGCGAGCGAGCGAAACGGTAGCAAAGGTAAATGAAAACCCACCACTGGTTCTTTCCCTCTGCTTCCCAGCCTAATCTATAATTGAAGGATTCTCCTTTAATTGGTAATTGTGGGATTTCCTAGTGGTCTCCTATCCCCATGCAAAGCAGTTCCGACCCTGTGTAGCTTTTTCAAGATCCACCAGAGGTGGCCTGCTGTGTTCAGGTGGTTGATCACACAATAATAAAAGAGATTTCAAGGGTGTGGGGGGGGGGGGGAGGCGCACTGCAGCGTGACTTAATCTGAGTTTGTTAGCCGCCGTTTTGCAAACGATGGTTTCAAATTAGAAAGAGGGTTAGAAAATTGCTTTTACAAAGTTGTGTATTGGGTTGTTGTTTTTCGTTTGTTTGTTTTTGGTAAGCCGCCCAGGGATTGAAGGAGAGCTGCAATTCTGTAACTAAATCAATTTTATTAGGCCCCCTCGTAATTTTCTCGCGACGCCGAGCCTTAAGCACAATCTTTAACGCTACAATCTGGGGTCGCTCAGCTTCGATCTCATTCTTGCCTTCCTCCTTTCCAGGAAGAATCCCAGAATTTCATCACTCTCGAAAACTTGGATCAGCGGATCGAGGAATGCCTGAACAACACGCAGAATTACAATTTTGCCATCGATAAAGACGGGAGAATAGTTAAGAGGACGGCCTTATCGTAAGCGACCTCTCACCCAAGGGAAGGAGCCTTCCATCCAGATCCGAGGTTTGCGGTGAGCGCATCGAGGGATCCGCTCCACCCTATCAGTATCACTGCCCTCAAAGCGGGGAGTGACAGATAATTCATGCTTTCCAAACTGTGCAAGGCTGGTTTGACAACCTCTCCGGCTCTTCGTTCAGGATGAAAATGCATCTTCTTCAGAGATTTGGGGGTGGGTGGGTGGAGGGTGTCTTATTTTGGCATCTCATCCTCAGTTGTTCCTGCATTTTAGATCTCAATTTTTGAAAAAGCGATCCTGTCTCTGTAAGTGTGCAAAACCGATTTGTTCCTTCCTGTTTCACAGGTTAGTTTCTTCAGAAAAAAAGGAAACGGTGCTTAGGGAAGTCCTTTCTTTGAAAAATAATTTGACCTATTTTTTAGGTTCTCGGAATTGCTCTGTAATTAAATGCAATATTTTATTTTCTGGCTCCGAGTTGTTTATTTGCTTTTTTTTTCCCTCCTCCCAGCACCGACTTGAGTTCTTGGATGGTTAATTCCTAAACCTATTTGGGATAGTAACAATCAACTTGTGCCCGCTACACAATTGGTAACGCATAGATTTTTCAGTATAGGTAGTGCTCTACCGACAACCATTCCTTTAGTGTCCGTTGGAAGTTACGACGACACTGAAAAAAGCGAGTTATGAATGTTTTTTACACGTCCACTGCAGCAATCCCATGATCAAAATTCAGATTGTCAACTGACCCACATTTATGACGGTGGCAGTGTCCCGAGGTCATGTGATTCCCTTTTGCGACCTGACAAGCAACGGGGAAGCCAGATTCATTTAACAACCGTGTTACTAACTGAGCAACGGCAGCGATTCATTTAACAACACGGCAGCAAAACGGGGCAAAATTCACTTAACAATTGTCTCGCTTAGCAACGAAAACGTTGAGCTCAATCACTGTCGGAAGTCCAGGATTACCTGCGTTTTGAAATCATTCTAATAAAATCGTAATCTTGCTAGAATAAAACTCGCACAGAGCATACCAACGGTCAAAAGCGTTCTGCCTAAAAGGTGTAGCAAAAGAATAACCCTTAATTTATTTCTCCAAATTCGACGACCTTCGTAGACCTTGGCTGTATCTGCGCTTCGACTGGAAAAACGTTTTTTTGGGCTATAAGTTTAGAAGGCCAGAACGGAAAGTTTAAATGCTTGTGTTGTGGCTCCGTTGCCTGAGCCTGTGTCATCGCCAGGAGAGGACTCCGAGAGTGAAAGGGAGGAATTGGCAAGGCCTCCCTCTCCAGGACCCTCCTCTCTGGCAGTGCCCCTGGAGGACACCGAAGGGCAAGAGATAGGCCCAGAGCCAAGCACATCCCCGCAGCCACAGGTGGACAGCGACGAGGGAGATAAGTGCTGGCTGGATCCTCGCCAGCGTTGCAGGGAGAAACGTGCCCAACAGAAGGCACGGCATGCTCGTGATTAGCTGACTCACTGGACCACACCCCACAGGATATAAAAGAGAGTGAGTCAGCCTGCACCTTTGTGATGGACAAAAACAGATATTCTTGCATCTCAGCTTCAGATCTTCCTGCATCTCAGCTTCTTATTTTCTGGACATTTTGTGGTGTGCATTTTCCTGTTACGATAATAAAGGTTTTGGCACGCAGCTGCTGGGATTGCTGCCAAGCTCCTTAGTAATTAAAAATAATAAACAACTTAAAGTTCAAAGAGAGACTTGGTGGATCGTTTGGTCTTCTTTTGCCATCCCTTTTTAGTGTTTCTGTGTTTATACCATAGAATCGGAAGCTTTCCCCCCAAGCTCTTGTAAATAAAATCTGGAATTTTGAAAAGATAGTGCACTTATTTTATTTATGTATTTATTTTTATTTTAATTAGACAATTTCCCGGACAGTAAAAAAGGGAACTAGGGCTGATTCAGTGCCACAAGTGCTAAAATTGCTTTTCTGGAACATTTACAGCCAGGATTGCTGGGAAAATTTTTTTTAGAAAATGCAATTTGCATTTGCTTGCAGAAATACCTACAGATGCATAGTAAAAAATTAAAGCATTTTATCCAATACAGGTAAGTCCTCAACTTACGACCACACTCGAGCCCCAGATTTATGTTGCTAAGACATTGGTGAAATGAGTTTTGCTTCCATTTTACGACTTTTCTGGCCACGTTTCATTTCCGTTCTTGAATTAGTGACACGGTTGTTAAGCGAATCCAGTTTCCCCGTTTGCTTATCAGACGGTCGCAAAAGGGATCACTTGACCCCGGGATAGTGCAACGGTCATAAATGTGAGTCAGTTGTCAAGCATCTGAAATGTAAATCACGTGGCCATGGGGATGCTGCAACGGTTGTGTGAAAAATGGCCCCAACCTCCTTTTTTTAGTGCCGTTGTAACTTTGAACGGTCACTAAATGAACTGTTGTAAGTCGAGGACTCCCTGTATATTGGTATTTTCACATTCATGAAGGATTTTTCCATGGGAGTTTGTTCCAATTCATGTACTTTTTCTTCGGCCTTTTGTGTATGTAAGGAATCTAATGGAGTGGTGCGTTGGCCTAGAGGTGGCGCTCTCGCCTCACAATCAGGAGGCTGTGAGTTCAATCCTAGGTAGAGGCAGATATTTCTCTCTCTCTGGGCACAATGAGAATATATCTACTGAACAAAACTCCACACTGGCGACAGGAAAGGCATCCGGCCAGTAAACACTCAGCTCCATTCGGTTGCCCAGACTCCACCTCACAAGGGATTATGGGGTCGTTAAAAGAAGATAATGATAATGTAGGGAATGTAATGTCGGCTTCGTGGTTCAGAAGATCTCAAATTCACAAAGGATGTTATGTCAACAAGATGTCGGAGGGAGAAAATCTCAGGTTGAGGAGTGAATCATTTCCAAAAGCACACAAACCATTATTTATTTGTTTATTTATATTTCATTTATATATATATTTCATTTTTCTAGGCTGCCCGTCTTCCTCAAGAAAGGGGTTCTTTTTTTCCTTTTCCTTTTTTTTTCTTTTCATTTCTTTTTCTGAAATTGTCCAGTCAGGATGCCAACCTGATAAAATTGAAAATACGGTCTTGTCATCAACAGAACTTATTGTTTTGCTGCAGTTTTAACTTTAAAAGAAGAATAAAAACTGGTTGGAAGCAAAATATAAAAGCAAATCAGAGCAACATGGATTGAATAATGTAAATTATTCACCTATCTTGAGATCCTTTGGATTAATTGGAATAGCCTCAGGAAGAATCCAAAGTAACAATATAAAAATAACATCACCTGAACTGGAATATTCATATACAAATAGTCCTCGATTTACGATGATTCTTTTAGTGACTAAAGTTACAATGTCACTGAAAAAAGTGACTTGTGATCATTTTTCACATTTACAACTATTGCAAGATTCAGACGCGTGGCAACTGACTCAGATTTATGACGGTTAGAAGCTGATAAGCAAAGTTCATGGGAAAGCTGGGTTCACCGAACAACAGTGTTACTAATGTAACAGCGGCAGTGATTCATTTAACAACGTGGCAGGAAAGGTCATAAAATGGGGCAAAACGTACTTCAGAAATGTCTCGCTTAACAACAGACATGTTGGGCTCAATTGTGATCGTAAATTGAGGACTACTTGTGCTACTCCTTATATCACTTACTCTTCACATTCTTCTCTTTATCAGCCTGTATTCCGTAATCTGGTTATCATGCCTTGGCTTACTCTATTTAGGAAGATCAGAGTTACTCTTGGTTTACTCTGCAGAAATCTTGAATTGTCTCTAAACATCACCACAATTATATTTCTATTTGTGGTTTTTGTCCTTTTTTGGAATAGTGTTTAGTCTTCATGCCTTGCTCCTTGGACAAACCTATTTCCTTAAACAATGCAAGAACTTAAAGAAGGTGTTACTCAATCTCATTGAAGCTCATCCTACAAGTCAATTTAAAGGTAAAGGTAAAGGTTCCCCTTGCACATACGTGCTAGTCATTCCCGACTCTAGGGGGCGGTGCTTCTCTCTGTTTCAAAGCCGAAGAGCCAGCGCTGTCCGAAGATGTCTCCGTGGTCATGTGGCTGGCATGACTCAACGCCAAAGGCGCACGGAACGCTGTTCCCACCAGAGGTGATCCCTATTTTTCTACTTGCATTTTTTATGTGTTTTCGAACTGCTAGGGTGGCAGAAGCTGGGACAAGCAACGGGAGCTCACCCCGTTACGCTGCAGTGGGGATTCGAACCGCTGAACTGCCGACCTTTTGATCGACAAGCTCAGCGTCTTAGTCACTGAGTCACCGCGTCCCACATACAAACTCATCTTACTTCTCCCCAATAAGGTGCCAAGAAACTTTCCTACACTGGATCTTTTCATCAAGTAGCATGAACTTCTCCAGAAGAATTCAATGTTTTGTCCCAAAGGGGACAAAACTTTTCCAATTTACTTGGTTTTTTTTTTCTTTCTTCTTGGAAAACATTTCGCTTCTCATCCAAGAAGTTTCTTCAGAACTTAGATGAGAAGCAAAATGTTTTCCAAGGGGAAAAAGAAAGTCAGCTGCCTTTGGGAAAGCAATCCATGGTACAATCATCCATGACCTGGATGATTGAGGATCTCCATAGACAAAGCCTCAATTGCTTACCAGTAAGTGCTTCATCACTTTATCGCTTGGGACTTCTGGATATGGGCAGCCTCTTCCATCACAAAGTTTGCCCTCTTCGGAGTCCTGGAAATGAGACGAGGGAAGAGAAATTTGCAGATTGACAGAGTTGGAAGGGACCTTGTGGGTCATCTAGTCAAACCCCCCACCCAAGCAGGAGACCCTAGACCATTTCTGACAGAGGACAGTCCAGTCTCTTCTTGAAAGCCTCCAGTGATGAAGCTCCCACAACTTCCGAAGACAACTTCTGTTCCATGGGTTGATTGCTCTCACAGTCAGAAAATTTCTTATTTTCTGACTGCGTTACAGTATATGACGTCCAGAGCCGGGCGTCACATACTGTAACAACCGATTCATGCATGTCTCCCCTAGTCCTTCTCTTCATCAAACTAGACATACCCAGTTCCTGCAACCGTTCTTCATACGTTTTAGCCTCCAGTCCCCTAATCCTCTTTGTTGCTCTTCTCTGCACTCTTTCTAGAGTCTCCACATCTTTTTTAAATTGTGGCCACCAAAACTGGATGAAATATTCCAAGTGTGGCCTTACCAAAGCATTATAAAGTGGTATTAACACTTCATGTGATCTTGATTCCATCCCTCTGTTAATGCAGCCTAGAACTGTGTTGGCTTTTTTGGCATATTTTTAAAATTCCAATTCTCTAACCATCCTGGATGCTCTTCTCTGCACTCTTTCTAGAGTCTCAACATCTTTTTTCAATAGTGTGGTGACCAAAACTAAAACAGTAGATTTTAGGCCCGTCTTCCCTGAGCTGGCAGCCACCCAGAGTATTGATCCACAGCTTCCATCTTCTTCGACTAGTTGGCTCCATGGGGCGAAGATCATCAGTTTAATGCATCTGGAATGAGCAATATGGATAGAGGATCTAGGCTAGCATTGACATACCTCAAGGTTTCCAGGGAACGCAATGTCTCGCTTCCCTCCGGGATACCAGCCATGGGACCAGTGCTGAGTTCTTGTCAGTTGCACGCCGATAGAAAAAACGATGCAGAGGAAGACCAAGAGGGATCTTTCATATACCATGATGCAGTCTTCAACCCCGCTATCTCTGTGGAATCTGGAAGGACGGGAGAAGAATGGAAATGTGGAAATATTTCTTGGTTACCGTAAACATCCAAGTCTCAACCCTGTCCTATTAAGAGAACCACGATGATGGAGATAACGGCCAGGTTTTCCTTCTGTCCCTCAAGATCATCTCAAGATGTTCTGCTCCCTACAGCAGCATTCTTTGAGATGCAATTTTAAGGGAAGGCAGGACTATGTCTTCTACCCAACATCCACCAAATTCTAGCATTTATTTCGGGTTCTTCCAATGTTCAAAACTCTTTGGAAAAAAATAATAATTTTGATTTATATTTCTAATGCCTGTTTCTTGGGTTAGCCGGTAGATGTTCATAGTTTTAAATCTTACGTTTTCAAGCTTTGTTTGGGGTTTAAAAGAGCCTGGTTTAGCTCTGCAGACTAAAGCACCGTAATTAACATCCAGCTGTCTGCAATTACACCAGTTCGAATCTCACCAGGCTCAAGGTTGACTCAGCCTTCCATCCTTTCTAAGATAGGTAAAATGAGGACCCAGTTTGTGGGGGCAATAAGCTGACTTTGTATAAAATATACAAAAGTATGAAGGCTATGGCTTAACGCATTGTAAGCCGCCCTGAGTCTCTGGAGAAGGGAGGCATATAAATCAAATTTTAAAAAAAACTATGTTTGAGGTTGACAATGGACATGCTCAAATAAAGACTAGCAAGAAGTATTTTGCTCATATAAATCTACATCGTGAGATTAGAGTTTTTAATTTTTACAGCAACAAGGGCAGATTGCAGCCATGAAAGTCCTCCCGCTTTCAGAATTGTTAGTGGTAAGCAATGTTTCGATTTTATTTTATTTTTTCAGTTTTATTTTATTTATCAAATGTATATGGCTGCCTATCTTATGGACTCAGAGTAGTGTATAACGATCTAGTAAAACACTAAAAATATATAATAGTTATCTAAAACTCTAGCATTCTTTATTGGCCAAGTGTGATTGGACACACGAGGAATTTGTCTTGGAATGTATTTATTTACACAACTATTTACATAATTATTACTAAACAGCATTAAACTCCATAAAAATATAACTAAAACAAACAAGCAAAAAAAAACAACTATCAGAGGGGCATATTTATAAGGGATCCACCTCAGTAGGTATTATTCTTGGTGCTCTCTGAGTTTGGCTGTTTTCTTGCAGCGTTTCATTACCCAACTAGGGAACATCATCAATGCTAAAGGGAGGGAGGTTTATATACAATAAACAACATATAAAACAGTTTATTGTTGGATGTTTCTTTGTGTCCTCAGGGTCACCTGCGTGGTGCAAATGGTTCTTGTAGTCTTCCATTTTTCCTCTGGAAATCCATTCCAAATTTGGGATGAAGACCCTTGAAACAGTGTGGGAGTAGGAATGGACTTCCAGAGGAAAAAATGGCAGACTATACAGACCATTTGCACCACCCAGGTGATGCTGAGGACACAGACAAACCTCCAGGTGGCCTCAATGACTCTCTAAAAGGATGCAAATGACCAGCTGTCTGCAAGGAGTATCAATCCTTCCGCTCCTCACCATCCTATCAGAGCCGAAGAAGCTTCTCGGATGAGAAGCGAAACGTCCTCAAAGAAAAACCAAATAAGTCCAGTTGCCTCCTGAAAAAAAGCACCATGGGACCCTCCCTTTAATGCTGCTTTCTGGTTGTTTTCTTGCACTAACATTGATAATATTCCCTAGTTTGAGTGATGAAACGTCTGCAAGGGAACTGCCAAGCTCAGAGAGCACCAAGGACCCCACAGTCCTCCTCCTCCAATCCCTTGTAGCATTGATGACGTTACCTAGTTGGGTCATGAGATGTCTGCAAGAGAACAACCAAGCTCAGAGCACCAAGGAGCCCTCATTTCAACCCTGAGCTACAAATATTCTCGTTTATTGGTAATAATCTAGACTGCTGGCTCCACAACCCTCCATCTTTCTTTCTTTCTTTCTCTTTCTTTCTTTCTTTCTTTCTTTCTTTCTTTCTTTCTTTCTTTCTTTCCTTTCTTTCTTTCTTTCTTTCCTTTCTCTCTCTCCCTCTTTTTCTTTCTTCTTCCTTCCTTCCTTCTTTCCCTTTCTTCCTTTTTTTCTTCCTTTCTTTTCCTTTCTTCCTTCTGCTCCCTCCCTCTTTTCTTTCTTCTCTTCTTTCTTTCTCTTTTCCTTCCTTCCTTTTTCTTTTCCTTCCATCCTTCCTTTCTTTTTCTTTCTTTCCTTCCTTCCTTCCTTCCTTCCTTCCTTCCTTCCTTCTCCCTTTCTTTCTTTTTCTTTCTTTATTTCTTCCTTCCTTCCTCCTTCCTTCCTTCCTTCCTTCCTTCCTTCCTTCCTTCCTTCCTTCCTTCCTTCCTTCCTTCTCTTTCACAGCATCTATTGCTCACATTAGTTGTTTCTAGAGCCTAGCTGCCCCTAAGAAGGAACTCTCTCTTTTTTTGGCCTTCAAAAGAACCTATTGCCACACGCTTCGATTGTTTTCCTAGAGCTGGGCATCAGAGAGGAGACTTTAAACAACACTAAGCAAAGAACGGCCCCCAAAATTGTGCAAAGAATGATAAAAGAAAACAGGCACATCGCTGCCTACAACCCAATCCCGGGTTCACCTGTGCAACCAGGTTGAGCAGCCACCCACGTCTCACTGATTGGGGTGTGCAAAAAAAGAAGAAAAAAAGCATCGTAATACAAGCCAGGAAACTTTGCATCTTTGCCATCTTACATCTTAAATATATCTGCCCATCTGAACATCCATTCGTATCCCTCCCTTAAATTGCTAAGAAGATGCAAACTTGTTAAGAGAAGCTTAGCAAAAAAACAAGATCTGCTCACCTCCGACGGATTCTTAAGTCCTCCTCCTTCGTCCCGGAGATCTGACCGATGCTCAAACACTCCGCTGTGGATACTTATAGTCCCTTCCTGTGTGCCGGGCAAGTCATTGGTCACCCAATTTGACGTTAGCTGCATCTTAAAATTCTGTACAAGGTTTTTTGAGTCTGTAGGATGCTTTGCTGAGGTTGTGCAATGCCAGGACTTTTTCAGCAGTCTGTCTTTTGACTTCTCTTGATCTTGCAAAGACTTAATGAAAAAGCCTTATCAAATATTTAGCATCAGTTGGTCTCAGCCGGCAAGTGGCCTAGATTAAGCTTTGCAAGCTAAGCAAGATTGGCTGTGGGGAAAATTTGGATCGGAACAATAGCAAATAACTCTTTAAGACTTATATACCACTTCACGGTGCTTTCCAGCCCTCTCTAAGCGGTTTCCAGAGTCAGCCTCTTGCCCCCCAACAATCTGAGTCCTCATTTTACCCACCTCGGAAGGATGGAAGGCTGAGTCAAACCTTGAGCCAGTCAGGATCGAACTGCTGGCTGTGGGCAGAGTTTGCCTGCAATGCTTCATTCTAAGCACTGGGGGAGAGGGAGGGAGGGAGGGAGGGAAGGAAGGAAGGAGGGAAGGAAGGAAGGAAGGAAGGAAGGAAGGAAGGAAGGAAGGAAGGAAGGAAGAGCGCTTAGACTTATATGCTATTTCACAGTGCTTCACAGCCCTCTGTAAGTGGTTTACAAAGCCAGCCTCTTGCCCCCAGCAATCTGAGTCCTCATTTTACTCACCTTGGAAGGATGGAAGGCTGAGTCAAACCTTGAGCCAGTCAGGATCGAACCCTTGGCAGTCAGTAGAGTTAGCCTGCAATGTTCCACTCTAACCACTGTGCCACCATGGCTCTTGTTAGGGAATTCTACCATATAGGTAGTCCTCGACTTATAACGGTTCGTTTAGTGACCGTTCAAAGTTACAATGGCACTGGAAAAAGTGACTAATCATTGTTTTTCATTCTCACGACTGTTCTGGCATCCCCAGGGCCACGTGATCAAAATTAGGACACTTGGCAACTGATTCAGGTTTATGACGGTTGCAGGGTCCCGCGGTCGTGTGATCCCCTTTTGCTGACCTTCTGACAAGCAAGGTCCGTGGGGAACCCAGATTCACTTGACAACCGTGTGACTAGCTTAACAACTGCAGTGATTCACTTAACAGCTGTTGTTAGGAAGATAGGTTGTAAAATGAGGCAGAATTCACTTAACAAAGTCTCACTTAGCAACAGAAATTCTATGTAAACAGAGATAGATGATAGATAAATAGATGGAGATGTTAGATTAGATAGATAGATGATAGATAGATAGAGATAGAGATAGAGATAGAGATAGAGATAGAGATAGATAGATAGATTAGATAGATGATAGATAGATAGATAGATAGATAGATAGATAGATAGATAGATAGATAGATAGATAGATAGATGATAGATTGATTATGGATATGGATACAGATACAGATATAGATACAGATATAGATACGGATATGGATGGATGGATGGACAGAGAGAGAGAGAGATACTGGTAGATGATAGAGAGATATCGATAGAAAGATATAATGATAGATAGATAGAGTTGAGAGAGAGAGAGAGAGAGATGGTAATGATAGAAATAGACAGACAGACAGATAGATATAGACAATATAGATAGACAAATGAGACAGACAGATTGATAGATTAGATATAGATAGGTAGATAGATAGGTAGATAGAGATAATACAGTATATGTGGGTATATACATAATTTTGATTTATTTGTCATGTTCATGTGTATATTGGAGGTGGTGACCTTTTGAGAGCTGTATGTAACGAAATTTCATTTTAATGTATGCCAATTAGTGTACATTTCAAGGTTACAATAAAATTTTCTTCTCTTTTCTTTTTCCTTTCCTTTCCTTTCCTTTCCTTTCCTTTCCATTCCATTCCATTCTAGATAGCTAGATGATAAATAGATAGGTAGGTAGGTAGGTAGATAGATGATAGATGGATAGATAGATAGATGAGAGATAGAGAAGACAGGTAGGTAGGTAGATAGATGATAGATGGATGGATAGATAGACAGACAGACAGACAGACAGACAGATGGATAGTTGAGAGATAGAGAAGATAGGTAGGTAGGTAGATAGATAGATGATAGATGGATAGATAGATAGATAGATAGATATTGGTATATAGATACCAATGATAGATAGATAGATAGATGGATATATGATAGATAGATAGATAGATAGATAGATAGATAGATAGATAGATAGTAACTTGCAACATTTCTTCTGAAAACACAGAGATTGAGGGTTCTTTTAAGACTCCAGCTGTTTTAAAAATACATATACAGATACATGTGGGCTCAGCAAGTGGGCACACCACATAAGGCGGTTTTAGTTAGATTCAAGCTCCAGTAATCGTCACCCAGGAAAGCTAAAATGTTGATCTAATAGAGGTCGGGGCAACTGATTCTTTTTCAACCCTGTGACTCTAACTCCCTTCAGCTGCAGCCAACACCCAAGTTTGACAGCATCTGGAACCCAGCAACATCTGGATTGTCTGAATTTAGTGCTAGAAAAGCCCCTGGAAGAGAAGGAACTTCGATGAACTGAAATTCACGCATCAGCCTCAGAACGGTTTCTATCTTTATCCAGTCTGACGCCACAACTTCTCATTACAAACACAAACGGAGCCATTAATTGACCATTGGAACGTGCGGATGGAGATCTCCCAAGAATCCAAAGTGATCAGGTGTATTTCTGATGCTAGTTTAGGGTAATAGCCAGAGGTGGGATTCATATAATTGACCTACCTGTTCTCTCAGCACCAAAAATGTGAGCATGGCAGGGGAAGGATACTGCAAAATCCCCATTCCCTCCCCAGTCCTGGGGGAAGGTTATTGCAAAATCCCCATTCCGTCCTACTCCTGGGGGAAGGATATTGCAAAATCCCCATTCCCTCCCCACTCCTGGGGGAAGGATATTGCAAAATCCCTATTCCTTCCCCACTCCTGGGGGAAGGATATTGCAAAATCCCCATTCCCTCCCTACTCCTGGGGGAAGGAATATTGCAAAATCCCTATTCCATCCCTACTCCTGGGGGAAGGATACTGCAAAATTCCCATTCCCTCCCCACTCCTGGGGGAAGGATACTGCAAAATCCCCATTCCCTCCCCACTCCTGGGGGAAGGAATATTGCAAAATCCCTATTCCATCCCTACTCCTGGGGGAAGGATATTGCAAAATCCCCATTTCTTCCCCACTCCTGGGGGAAGGATATTGCAAAATCCCCATTCCCACCCCACTCCTGGGAGAAGGATACTGCAAAATCCCCATTCCTTCCCCACTCCTGGGGGAAGGATACTGAAAAATCCCCATTCCCTCCCCACTCCTGGGGGAAGGATACTGCAAAATCCCCATTCCCTCCTCACTCCTGGGGGAAGGATACTGCAAAATCCCCATTCCCTCCTCACTCCTGGGGGAAGGATACTGCAAAATCCCCATTCCCACCCCACTCTGGGGCCAGCTGGACGTGGTATTTGCCGGTTCTCCGAACTGCTCAAAATTTCCGCTGCCGGTTCCCTAGAACCTGTTAGAACCTTCTGAATTTCACCCCTGTGTGAGCGCTTTGCTCATCCATCCGTCTTTGCATGCAGAAAAACGTGCCTAAATAAGACAGCATAGAGCCGGGGTGGGTCCCCCTATGATTTCTACTACCGGTTCTTCTAAACTCGTGCGAACCGGTTGAATACCACTTCTGGTAACAGCAACAGATTAGAATTTCATGTTTTAAAGATGATCAAAAGAGACGGGGGGGGGGGGGGGAAAGAAAGTTTACAAAAACAGGAAGCATCATTTACTGGTCATCCTTTGCCTCCCTCGGCCATGGAAACCTTGCAAATCTAATTTTAAGCTAAGCCACGGACTAATTTTATCCCGTCCAGTTTCTTCTGAAATTGTGTATTTAAAAAAAGAAAGAAAGAAAAAAGCAAACAGAGCTTAACCCAAACAAACGGTGTGTTGGGAGGTCGGATGCCAAGAAGCACGTCATTTCTCCTGCCTCACCGTCCACGGTCTCATCAGCCCATCAGCCGAGGACTGGATGGAGAGGATAAACAAACATTAGCCAGACGGACAAGGGGCCGTTTCGGCTCGCAAAGGGAGCCGTGGCGGGCTAGAGCTAATTCAGGAAACATGTTTTGTTTTGTGAAATCTGTCACTGAAGTTTTTGTCGCACACACACACACACAAATGCACAACGTTGGAACTGGGATGGCTTTGATGGCGCTGATGGATGACCTCTGGTGGGAACAGGATAGGGCTAAGCATCCATCCTTGGTCTTCTTAACCTCTCAGGGGTCTTTGGGTGAAGGGGACAGGGTGACGCATCCATCCTTGGGGGTCTTCGGGAGCATTGGATGGGGTGGAGCATCCATCCTTGGTCTTCTTGACCTCTCAGGGGTCTTTGGGTGAAGGGGACAGGGTGGCGCATCCATCCTTGGGGGTCTTCGGGAGCATTGGATGGGGTGGAGCATCCATCCTTGGTCTTCTTGACCTCTCAGAGATCTTCAGGAGCATAGGAAGGGTGAGAGATCCATCCTTGGTCTTCTTGACCTCCCAAGGGGTCTTCAGGAGAATGGGACAGGCTGGCGCATCCATCCTTGGGATTCTTCGGGAGCATTGGATGGGGTGGAGCATCCATCCTTGGTCTTCTTGACCTCTCAGGGATCTTCAGGAGCATAGGCGGGGTGAGAGATCCATCCTTGGTCTTCTTGACCTCCCAAGGGGTCTTCAGGAGAATGGGACAGGCTGGCGGTGGGGTGGAGCATCCATCCTTGGTCTTCTTGACCTCTCAGGGATCTTCAGGAGCATAGGAGGGGTGAGAGTGCCATCCTTGGTCTTCTTGACCTCCCAAGGGTCTTCAGGAGAATGGGACAGGGTGGCGCATCCATCCTTGGGGGTCTTCGGGAGCATCAGATGGGGTGGAGCATCCATCCTTGGTCTTCTTGACCTCTCAGGAATCTTCGGAGGCATCGGATGTGGCATCCTTCTGGACCAGTTTGGGGAGTTTTGGGTGGCTGGCAGTATTGTGTAGGTTCTCCACCTTCTGGGGTGGGTTCCAGTCAGGGGTTGATAGGGGAGAGAGGCCCAGCCAAACCCTCGACTTTGTGGGGTGCCTCATGGCTCAGTTCTCTTTCCCCTCCTTTTTAACACCTTGGTCACCTCCTGTCTTGATTACTGCAATGTGGTCTACATGGGGCTACCCTTGAAGACCGTCTGGAGGGTTCAGCTGGTGCAGAATGCAGGAGTGTGGGTATCACAGGTAGTCCCCAACTTACAACAGTTCACTTAGTGACCATTCGAAGTTACACCGGGGCTTAAAAAAGTGTCTTTATGACCATTTTTCACACTTACGACTTGCAGCATTCCTGTGGTCACGTGATTGAAATTCAGCCGCGTGGCAATTGACTCGTATTTATGATGGTTGCGGTGGTCATAAATAGGCAACCTGCTGACAAGCAAAGTCAAGGGGGAAGCCTGATTCACTTAGCAACCGTATTACTAAAACTGTGGGGATTCACTTAACAGCTGTGGCAAGAAAATCATAAAATGGAGCAAAACTGCAGCAGAAATGTTGGGCTGGATTGTGGTCCTAAGACAGCTCTTACCTGTAATGGGCGTCTCTAGGTTTATCCATCTCACACCTCTGTGGTGTGAGCTGCACTACCTTCCGATTTCTTTTCAAGTGACATTCAAGGTGCTAGTCCTCACCGTTAAAGCCCTGTATGGCACAGAGCCAGGTAATTCCCAGGACTGTCTTCCCCTAAGGACACCCACCTGTCCTACTAGATCAGATAGGATGGGCACAATCCTGATTCCTTCTAAATATTGCCATCGGTTAGGAGTTAGGAAGTGTGGCCGCCCCTGCCCTGTGGAACTCTTTGCCTCATGAAATTTGGCAGGCCTCCCATCATTTTAGCCTTCCGTTAAGAGCTCTGTATCTCAACCTCAGACTGCAGATGATGCTGTGAATGTCCGGTCCAAGTACTTGGATTAGCCCAAAAGCCTCCAGCCAGTTTTCATGCCTAAAGTTGGGACTAGAACTCACCAACACCTGGTCCTTGGTCCAAAGTCACCTGGCTGGCTTTTATGCCTAAAGTGGGTCTTGAACTCACCGTCTCCCGGTCATTGACCCAAAGTCACCCAGGTGGCTTTCATGCCTAAGGCAGGACTAAAACTCACCATCACCTGGTTCTTGGTTCACTCAGTTGGCTTTCATGCATGAAGTGAGATTTGAATTATCTCCTGGTCATTGGCCCAAAGTCACCCAGCTGGCTTTCATTAAGGTGGGACTAGAACTCAGAGTCACCTGGTGATTGGCCCAAAGTTATCCAACTGGTTTTCACGCCCAAGGTGGCACTAGAACTCAGAGTTGCCTGGTGATTGGCCCAAAGTCACCCAGCCAGTTTTCATGCCTAAAGCAGGACTAGAACTCACCATCACCTGGTTTCTAGCCTAGTGCCTTCACCAGTAGACCAAACTGGCTCAATTGTGCCCATGAAGCCAGTAGTCACTCATTGGTTTGGCCCCCAGTTATGTCTAAAACATATCTAGGACTTTGTGTCTCTTCAAATAAGCCAAGATGTGCTAATTAGGATGGGCTATTTTGACACTCCTCTGTCTAGGAAGCAAGGCAAATGTTCCTTACCAAGTATCTAGCAATGATCAAACCAGCTTCCATTGGAAACCACATATAGGGGGCATCTGCAGGGCTTCCAAATTCAAATGAATTCGTCATCCAACTGTTAAAGGGATGTCTTGATTTGAAGACGGAAACGAAAATATGGCCGTTAAGAGCATCCAGGCGTAATGTAGGGTTTGTTCCCTCCCCCCACCGGTGTGTTTGACTCTTCCATCTAACTGTTGTCAGCGGCCTGTGCAGCTAGTAGCTGATTCCAACAGCGAGGAGGCTGGTGTGGTGCTGTGTTAGCAGCCTGTGCAGCTGGCGCTTGAGTCAGACAATGAGGAGGCTGGAGAAGAGGTGGTGCCAGAGGTGGGGATTCAGCCAGGGCCTTCAGAACCTCCAGAAGCTCCCATAAGTGAAGAGGACGAAGAGGAGGAGCCTCTCCTCGATGCGCGAGCGCACAGAGCTGTTAAAAGGCAGGAGTGGCTCCTCAGGAGGAGGTCTCGAGAGTAAGGCTTGGGGCTAATTGGCCACTCCCCTAGCCTATTTAAGGAAGGACGATGACTGAAACAATTTGCAGGAAACAACTTCGTTCATATTCCTTCACGTCTTGATTCCAGAAATGTTTGATTCGGCTCTTGTTTATCTCGTCAGTTTTCCTGCAAATTGCTTCTGCGCATTCTGCCAACCACAGTAAGATTACGGTAATCTGAAATACTGTGCCTCAGAATGGAGTTATTATTCTTTGGATTCTTGTGGGCTGTTCATGAAGTTAAATTAACAGCCCTTGTTCAGAAAAGACTGATTTAAACTGTACTTGTGTTCGAACAACTACTAAGAAAGCTCATTAGTAGTCTTTAATTAGTAAATTAAGGTTTGTATGGATTTTGTTTGTGCTGCGTTCTTTGGGGTCCGTAGCTGGGGTAGAAGACTAACACAGGTAGTCCTGGACTTACAACCGTTCGTTTAGTGACCGTTCAGAGTTACGACGGCACGGACAAAATTCGACTTAGGACCATTTTTCACACTTACGACCGTTGCCGCATCCTCAGGGTCACGTTATCCAAATTCAGACCCTGGGCAACTGCTTCATATTTATGATGGTCCTGGGGTGGGGGTGTCACATGATACCCTTTTGAGATCTTTGGACAATGGGGAAGTCTAATTCACTAAAGAATCTCCTTGCTAATGGACAACGCAGCATTCGCTTAACAAGGCGGCAAAGCTCGCCAGCGTCTTGCTTAGCGACGGACACTTTGGGCTCGATGGTGGGTCGTGAAGTCGAGCAAGGATTACGCGCCTGACCTTAATCTTCACGGTGGTGGAAGAAAAGAACCAGCCCAGTTAAAAAATAAAAAGAAAAGCATTTACTTGGTCAACAAAAATAAATACAAGATATTAAGACATTCGGAATCAGGCAGCGAAGAATTACAATTGCGGAGAGAAACGGAAGGGAGGGAGACACAGTTGGCGTGGACTGCCTTGGCGTAATCCTGGGGAGTGTGGGGGGGGGGGACACAAGAGACTTGGTTTTGGCACAAAGCTTGACTCCCCTCTGGTTAAGGCAGGTATGATGCTCCCTCGGACTGCAAGTCCGACGAGAGAACGAAAGCGAGACAAAAGTGAGTATCTATGAGCCTACCGACGCCACAATCGTGTTTATAATGTGTAGCTTTAGGATGGAGAGATGCGTGTGTATATAGGGTAGCCGGGATTCCACTAGTAAGTTGCTCCGATAAAGGAGAATATTTGTAGCTCTGGGTTGAAAACGAGGAGTCCTTGGGGCTCTCCGAGATGTTTCATGACCCAACTAGATAACATCATCAAGGCTAGAAAAGAGTGGGGTTTGCTCTCTTGGTAGCTCCTTGATAGGGTTAATGGAACTTGGTAGGTGGAACTACCAACTCCAGCAAACAGTAAACAACAGCTTCCTACAAAGAAGGAAACAACACTCCCACCGACACTGATAGAGAAAGCCACTTCTATATAAACTTGCACTAGTGCTGATGATGTTATCACATCCCTCGCTAGTGCTGATATTATCTAGTCGGGTCACGAAACGCTGACAAAAAAACTACCCACTTCAGAGACCACCAAGGACTCCTAATCTGCTCTAGCTTTCAGCAAGAATGTAAGGGGGACTTTCTGTACCAGGATCTTCCCATCCACGCCCCACACCTGATGGACCATGAGAATCTTATTTTTTAAGGAGCCGTTTCCGTGGTCTAGTAAGATCAGCCCTGGTTCTCTAGACTGGCATGAACTTCCAAATGCTTCGTCTAGTGAAGAGTGAGAAGGTCTAGGATCTCTCAAACTTGATCATCTCCTGAAGGGGTTCTTCAACGTCTCCGATTCAGAACCTCCTGTCCAGCTGGCATCTTCCCAAGGCTAGCAAATCTCACCATTGAGATGGGCCACATCTGGAAGGCACAAAACCCAGGAAGGGTGATAGGTGTCTCGCATCACCCATGGTAGCACCTAAGGGCCTGATCCTTCCCTCTGCTTGAAAGGCACCCAGCCCACGTCACGAACGTGGTGGCTGGAAGAGTCACATGGGGCAGCTGAACTCCCAGTCATGTGTAGCCCTTGAGGGGGGTCTTAGATGTCTCTTTAGCATCCTTCCTTTGGTTGATCTTCCTTTTCCTGCCATGAAGAGACTGGGTGGGTGGAAGAAGGAAAAAAGAAGGAAGCAAACATCTTCCACCTTGATGTCCTTCAAGGCTGATGGGCGTTTTCCTCAAGCTTGAGTTTCTTAATCCTGGCAACTTTCAGATGGGTGGACTTCAACTCCCAGAATTCTCCAAGCAATATCCATGCTTGAGCAGGGGTTGGCTTAGAAGATCTTCAAGGATCCTTCCCACTCTTCTTATTCTGACTTCAACTCCCAGAATTCCTCAGCCAGCATGTGTAGACTTCAACTCCCAGAATTCCCCCAAGGTCATTTGAGATGTACCAGCCCACAAGGGGATTCCCTATGCCAAGATCTCTTCATCCATGCTGCATATCTTCCTTGGGAGTTGGAGGGACCGTGAGAATCTATTTTATACTTAACTACCCTGTTTTCCCAAAAATAAGACCCAACCCTAGGGAAAATAAGTCCTAGCATGATTTTTCAGGATGCTCATAATATAAACCCTACCCTCCAAATAAGCCCCAGTTAAGATTGTCAGCCAGATGGATTCATTTAATACCGTATTTCCCCCCAAAATAAGACCTAACCAGAAAAATAAGCGCTAATGTGTCTTTTGGAGCAAAAATTAATATAAGACCCGGTTTTATTTTTAGGGAAACGCAGTACTTTTGTGATCCGTTAGAATCAGCCCTTCTGGCTCGTGAATTCTGGGAGTTGAAGTCCATCCATCTTCAAAGTTGGCAGGGTTGAGAAATACTTAGGACCTAGCTGGACTGGTTGAAATATACATCGCCACTAGAGGGTGATGTAGAGATTCAAGCCAATTTACTCTTTGGTGCCCCTGCTGGTCACTCTGGATCATTGCAGCACAGACATGCCCGATTTTTACTGTCTACTAACTTCACCGAATGCAAGTCGCATGTCATGCATGGAGGCATCAGAGGAAGAACGGGGATGCAGCTGGAGTTGGACGAGAGCAAAATTAAGACAATAAAGAAAATGAGGATATGCCGAGCAGTGTGTGTGGCTGTGTTTGAGGGGGGAAAAAAGACAAAAAAAAGAGGCTTTTGATATATTTTCTTTTGACGGAGGGGTGAGGAGAAAAAAAAGGAGGAATTATGGGTAAACTGATAGAAACGTAACCATTTTTTCCCCCATTGTGTTGGGGTCTGCTCTTGAAAGAGAATGACGAGAATGCAGATGAAGGAACGCAGAAAGCTGAGATGGCTCAATCCTGGTTAGATGATGAAAGAATGAATGGAATGCAGGGGGTGGTGGGATGATAAAAGGATGAATGAAATCATGGGAGAAACAGGTTCTTTGGGCAGGAACTTCCTCGTTACTGGTCCATAGCCTCCAAAAATTTATTTCCTCCTAAGTTAACAGTCCTTGGACAAATCCTAGAAGGAGTTGCAATGGATAGGATGCTTCTAACAAGAGAGGGAGAAAGGAAAAAGAAGAGAGGGAAAAAAGGGAATTTAAACTCTAGGTTGGGATGGGTAGGTAGGGCCAACTCCAAAATCCATTGAGAAATGTACGTTCTGAGCCACCACTTGCGTGAAGGAACAAATCACAATGGTTAAGGTCCACCAATGGTCTTCAGGTAAGGTTGAGGCGCTTGCTTCCTACTTTGTTATCATGCAAGTGGTATGACCTTGGGATGTTGATCTCGGGTTTCATCTCTCAGTAGATGAAAGACCTAACTCTACGTAGATCATGAGAAAACACAAGGTTTCAGCACCCGAAGATCTTTTCCAGCCACGCAGGTCCATGGGAGAAGACATCCTAAGGTGGATCAACGAGAAGGACAAGGGATCGCCTCCCCCTTCTCTCCATCCAGAGATGGGACCCACAAGGCAAGGACTTCCCGAACGCACGTCTATCCCCGTAAAGAGAGAATTTTGAGGTCCATTGTTGACCTCAAAAATGGTGGTTGGACTACCACGCTCTGCCGGTGTTCTGATAAATTTATTTATTTCGGATCAAGGAGGGTGGAGAGAAAGGGTCATTTCAAATCATCTGATCACATATTTTGACAGGACTGACGGAGGATTTTTGGTGAGATTATATTTTGAGGACTTCGTCTCGCCTCTTTTGACAGATTTCAGTGCGACACTGCAGTGTGTTTGGCTGGCTGTTTTACTTAAAATTCCTATTATGCCACTTTTAAAGACTTTTCTTTTTTGTTGTGTTATCTTCGGGGAAGTTTTTTAAAAATACGAGCGTATCCTTGTAAACGCAGAAAGCTGTCCTCCCAAAGTAAGAAACAGGGCGAATGAAGATATTGGAAGATGGAGGGGGAACGATGGTTTGGCTTCCATCTCTTTCTCCTTTTTCCAATCCAACGGGACTCTGCTTGCTTTTCCATTTTTAGTGAAAACAAACCCAATTTTTACAGCATGAATCACTTGTGCAAAGTAAGAGAGTGAGGCCTCCTGACCCCAGCTGTCTTAAGAGAAGAAAGTGAAGAGAAAGCCAAAACAGGTTTCCAAAACGGAATCCAGAAATTTTGGGGAAGCTGCAATCCCAGGATATTTGGAACAATCCACGTTAAGGATAACTCACGGCGGTTAACTCTAAAAGAATTTTAACTAAACTTCTGGAAACTGGGATCTTTCTAAAAAAGAGAGAAGGAGCTGCGAGCCCAAGTAGAAGAGGAAAATCATCATCATCATCATCATCAAAACTCTTTTGGTGAAGTTTAGGGAGCTGCAACTTTGGGGAATGTTTCTGCTCCTGATGGGAAGGATAAGGAGATGGAAGTCAACCAGGATAAAGGTAAAGGTTCCCCTCGCACATATGTGCTAGTCGTTCCTGGCTCTAGGGGGCAGTGCTCATCTCCGTCTCAAAGCTGAAGAGCTAGCGCTGTCCGAAGACGTCACCGTGGCCACGTGGCTGGCATGACTCAATGCCAAAGGTGCACGGAACGCTGTTCCCTTCCCACCAAAGGTGGTCCCTATTTTTCTACCTGCATTTTTTACCTGCTTTCCAACTGCTAGGTTGGCAGAAGCTGGGACAAGTCACGGGAGCTCACCCTGTTACGCAGCACCGGGGATTCGAACCGCTGAACTTTCAATCGACAAGCTCAGCGTCTTAGCCACTGAGCCACCGTGCCAACCAGGATACATCGGTCTAATCTGGAACTAAGGAGAAATTTCCTGACAGGGAGGACAATTAATCAGTGGCTTCTGGCTTATCTTCAGAAGTTGTGGGTGTTTCAACATTGGAGGTTTTTAAGAAGAGACAGGACAACCATTTGTCTGGAATTGTATTGGGCCTCCTGCCTAAGCAAGGGGTTGGACTAGAAGACCTCCAAGGTCCCTTCCGGCTCTTTTCTTCTGTTATTATATTTCATTCATTAAGATTCTTATGCTGCTGATCTCTCCTAAAAGGTGATGCTGGCGTATTTCAGACTATATGTATATCATCCACCCTGCTTACGGTATTGGCCAAAATTGTGGAAACCTTTTGGGAAAAGTGTATTTTTGAGGTTTGATGGCTAATAACACCACTTTTTTTTGGGGGGGGGGGGGAGTGTCAACATAATCCTATTCCACTGCTGGAAAGGCCTGGGAAGAGCCCAGATCAGGGGTCGGCAACCTTAAACACTCAAAGAGCCATCAGGGTCCTAATCGAAAGCCCCCATTGTTTAACGCATTGTAAGCCGCCCTGAGTCTCCGGAGAAGGGCGGCATATAAATCTAATTAAAAAAAAACAAAGACTTAGTTCACTCCATGGGAAGATGGTGTAAGGCCGTAATACATGGAGTATTAATGGACATGGGGATAATTTTTGTAGATCTCATTTTTTCTGCGGTGATCTTCTTTTGTGTTATCTCATTTTTCCCTTTTCTTCTTTATACTGTAACTGCTCTTCTAATAGCAAAATCCTTCCTAAAAGTGATGGCGTTACGTTCTTGATTAAATTATCTTTCCATTGATATATAATTTTATGGTACTACTCAAAAAAGAAAAGAAAAAAAGTGGTGTTATTAGCTAGTTTTAGAAAAATACACTTTTCCCAAAAGGTTTCCACAATTTTGGCCACTACTGTATTATAAATTCATATGTACGGCAATTTCCAGATATGGGGATTTTTAACTGCCAGAATTCCCTATTATTCTAGGTTTTCTAACATCGTTCAGGAACATCCACTCTGAATTCCGAAGAGCAAGGAAGGTTTCCTCCCTTTTTAACTACTTATGGTGAAGAGGTTTTGGGAAGGGATGCAAAAGAAGGAGAACATTCTTTCTCGTCCACCAAAATCTCTGCTAAATATTCTTTATAAAACAAACAAAAAAAAAAAAAACCTTGTAAAACAGGGGTCTCCAAACTTGGCAACTTTAAGACTTGTGGACTTCAACTCCCAGAGTTCCTCAGCCAACTTTTAAGACTTGTGGATTTCAACTCCCAGAGTTCCTCAGCCAACTTTTAAGACTTGTGGATTTCAACTCCCAGAGTTCCTCAGCCAACTTTTAAGACTTGTGGACTTCAACTCCCAGAGTTCCTCAACCAACTTTAAGACTTGTAGACTTCAACTCCCAGAGTTCCTCAGCCAGCTGGCTGAGGAACTCTGGGAGTTGAAGTCCACAAGTCTTAAAGTTGCCAAGTTTGAAGACTAAAATAACGAAACTCCAAGGGATTTCCCAGGGAACAGAGGAGAAAGAAAAAAACATTTTAAAAAAACATTATTGGTTGTGCCACTCCTTTTCTTTTCGAAGAAAACGCTGATAGGAAGAAATCTCATTTTGGTTTTTAAAAAGCTTTTACTCCCTCAAGAAGGAAAAAAAAAAAAGAGATTTACAAAACAAAACAAAAAAACCGAAAACAAAACCAGCCTGCATAAACTCTCCACGACAGAGGTGTGGTTTTTTTTTTGTTTTTTTTTTTTAACAATATGAATCCAAATATCACACTATTTAATTCCCCAATAAAACATTGGAAAAAGACAGTGCCTACAATCTTCTTTTACCTAACACTTCTTTTTTTTTTGCTACATATAAAATCTCAAGCTAATTAATAGCAATCTTATGGTACCAACCCTTCTAGAACAGTTAAGATTATATACACATTTGAGGGAGGAGGGTGGGGGTGGGGATGGGGCGCTAGGGATATTAACAAACAGAATATTACAAAGTATTAAAGAAGGCAACGCTTTTTCTGTCTTCCGGCGGGATCGGCTTCACTTGAAGTTGGCGTAATCTGAAAAGGCATCTATATATTCCTGGACTACCTTGTAGCAGAATTCGTACTGTTCCTAAGGGATTAGACAGAAGAGAAACGAGAGGTGAGTGACGGAACAAATCAGAGATTTTCCCCCAGAGGTAGTATTCAGCTGGTTCTGACAAACTGGTAGCGCCGATTGCGGATGGGCCCGCCCACCCACCCCGTCTTCAGGTTGTGCTATTTAGGCACGTTTTCGAGGCCGGAGCAAGCAAAGCGCATTCGTGGAAGGCTGGGCGCATGCGCGGACAAACTGGCGGTAAAGATAAGTGAAACCCACCCCTGGATTCCCGCCGCCCCCCAAAAGATCTTCGGAGAAACTTGGGAACTTTCCAGAATTCCTAAGAATTTGGGGGAAATTCACGTACAGAGAAGTGAATACTTAAGTGACTACGTGCTTAGAGCTCAGAGCATTGTTAGAGACCCCACATACACACACCCAACCCCTGGTCTAGTTCTGTTGCTCCCCTCGGGGAGGAGGGGAGCTCAAAGCATTGTTAGAGACCCCCTCCCACCCCCGACGCCATGGTCTGTTTCTGTTTTGAAGTACCTATAGTAGATTCTGTAACAGCTTTCGTTCCTTAGGCCATCCGTCTTCCCCCCTTTCCCCCACCATGTATATGTATACATCAGGCGTGGGTTCTACTTACCTTTACTACCGGTTCGCAACGGGGCTGCGGTTGCGCTCACTTCGCTCGTGCACCTTTCTGCGCAAGCACAGAAGCATTTTGATGATGTCGGGGTCGGAGGGCAGAGCTTCCCACCGGTTTTACTACCGGCTGTATAGAACCGGTGAGAACCGGTGACAATCCACTACTGGTATACATTCAAAATAGACTGTGATGTTTCTCTGTGTCACTGTATGTGTGTGTGTGTGTGTGTGTGTGTATGTGGGTATAGGCATAATGGTTATCTTTTGAGAGCTGAATGCAACGAAATTTCATTTTAATCTATGCTGACTGGTGTACATTTAAAGTGATAGTGAAGTTCTATTCCTATTCCTTATATAGGGATTTCTCTCTATACTATTTATGTTGTTTTTTTTAATTTGATTTATATGCCGCCCTTCTCCAGAGACTCAGGGTGGCTTACAATGCGTTAAGCAATAGTCTTCATACTTTTGTATATTTTATACAAAGTCAGCTTATTGCCCCCACAAACTGGGTCCTCAATTTACCTACCTTAGAAAGGATGGAAGGCTGAGTCAACCTTGAGCCTGGTGAAATTTGAATGTACAGTAATTGCAGACAGCTGGTGCTAATCACAATGCTTTTAGTCTGCTGAGCTACCAGCCTCTGTTTTGTATTTTCTGTTATGGACTGCACCCATGATGCAGTGGTGGTATTCAACCGGTTATATCCGGTTCGGACAAACTGGTAGCGGCAGCTGAGGAAGGCTCCGCCCACCCGCCCGGACGTCATCACGTCCTGTTTTTGACGTCCTATGCATGCGCCTGAGGTCCTGAGCATGCACGGAGGTGCCCCGTGCGCTCACATTTCCGAACCGGTAGCAAAGGTAAGTGAACCCCACCCCTGCAGTGATGGTGGGCGCTTACCAGTGTTTGCACCATGTGCGGCCTCTGTAACCTCAAACTCTTCACCGTCTGAAAGACGTCCAGAATTCCTTCCGCCTTGACCCTTTCCAGGACGGTGCCCAAGGCGCAGAAGGTCCCCGTCCGCCCAGCTCCAGCACTGTGAAGAAGACGAAGAGGAGATGAAACAGGTTTCTTCCTTCTCCAGACACCCAACCAAGGCTGGGCTGCTGGGGGTTCGGGAGAACCTCTAGTTAAGATTCTGTGCGGTTCAGAAAACCGCCAAATCCCACTCCTGGCTGGCTCGGCCCACCCCACCTCTTCCCTCCCAGGAGTCCCCACATGGCCTGCTTTGGATGCAGGTAAGTGCAGGTCACATGAGGAGGCTTGGCGAGGGCGAAAGACGGGCCTACCGGAAGTTCAGGTAGGCCAGAAATGGGCACGTTTCCAGCCTCCAGTGCCTGAAGAGGCGATTTTCGCCCTCTCGGAGGCTCAAGAAAAGCCTCCGGAGCCCGGGGAGGGCAAAAAAACCCCCCCACCCACAGCTGGCTGAGGAATTCTGGGAGTTGAAGTCCACAAGTCTTAAAGTTGGTTGAGGAACTCTGGGAGTTGAAGTCCACAAGTCTTAAAAGTTGGCTGAGGAACTCTGGGAGTTGAAGTCCACAAGTTTAAAGTTGCCAAGTTTGGAGAGCCCTGTTTTACCAAAACCAAGGTGCAGGAGGCCGACTAGGCTCCCCCATAGTCACCCCCACCCGGCAGAGAACCCCTTGCTAAAATGTTGAAGCCCCACCCCTGGACCCAATTTACAGGAGGCAAGAGCTAGGAAGGTCTACTCAGTGGCTGAGTAGTGGTCTACTCAATGGTTGTGGAGGAAGAGGAAGATTCCCCGAGCGTGGTGGAGAAAATGAGCTTCGGTGGAAGGAAGAAGGGTTGGGGCCAAGGCTATTCTGAAGGTACCGTCTACTCCAGGATTGAAGAGATCATGAAGCAAGGTTTCTTCAAGGAAGAGAGGTAGTTTGGTGTAGTGGTTAAGGTGCCAGCTTAGAAACCGGGAAACTGTGAGTTCTAGTCCTGCCTTAGGCGTGAAAGACAACTGGGTGACTTTGGGCTAATCATCTGGAGACAGGGAGTTCTAGTACTGCCTTAAGCATGAATGTCAGCTGGGTGACTTTGGGTCAATGACCAGGAGATGGTGAGTTCTAGTCCCGTCTTAGGCATGAAAGACAACTGGGTGACTTTGGGTCAATGACCAGGAGATGGTGAGTTCTAGTCCCGCCTTAGGCATGAAAGACAACTGGGTGACTTTGGGTCAATGACCAGGAGATGGTGAGTTCTAGTCCCCGCCTTAGGCATCAAAGACAACTGGGTGACTTTGGGTCAATGACCAGGAGATGGTGAGTTCTAGTGCTGCCTTAGGCATGAATGTCAGCTGGGTGACTTTGAGTCAATGACCAGGAGACGGTGAGTTCTAGTCCCACCTTAGGCATGAAAGACAACTGGGTGACTTTGGGTCAATGACCAGGAGATGGTGAGTTCTAGTCCCCCTTAGGCATCAAAGACAACTGGGTGACTTTGGGTCAATGACCAGGAGATGGTGAGTTCTAGTCCTGGCTTAGGCATGAAGGACAACTGGGTGACTTTGGGTCAATGACCAGGAGATGGTGAGTTCTAGTCCTGGCTTAGGCATGAAAGCCAACTGGGAGCTTTGGGTCAATGACCAGGAGATGGTGAGTTCTAGTCCTGGCTTAGGCATGAAAGCCAACTGGGTGACTTTGGGTCAATGACCAGGAGATGGTGAGTTCTAGTCCTGCCTTAGGCATGAAGGACAACTAGGTGACTTTAGATCTACCACCAGGAGACCGTGAATTCTAGTGCTGCCTTAGACATAAAAGCCGGCTGGGTGACTTCGGGCCAAGCACCAGGCGACAGCAAGTTCTAGTCCTGACAGGCAGAAAAACCAACTGGGTGACTTTGGGCCAGCCCCTCTCTCTCTCATCCCAATCCACCTCGCAGGGTTGTTGTTGTGGGAAAGAGAAGGAGAAACAAAGGGCATGTTTGCCCCCCCCTTGAGTTATTTGTAAAAAAAAATAGTAAAGGCAAGATATAAAGAAATAAAAATAATTTTTTGGGGGGTACCAATGGAACCGGTTCATGGTGCTGTTCAAACTCCTCAGGGATGCGAGTCAATCATCGCAAAGGGGGGGGGGGGGCTAGAAACACACACACACACACACACACACACACACACACACACGGTTACCTGCAATGCACAGTGATGGGATGATTGCCAGACTGTTGCTGCTGCTTCTGCACGGCTGCTATGATATTGATCATGCCTTTCCCGTCGCTGGGGATCCCCACCTCTGGCCACCCGTGGAAGTGGAACTGTCGGATTTGCCGGCTTTTGTTCTCCTGTGGGGGGGGGGGGGGGGGAGAAAGGGGGAGGAGAGACGCTGAAGCAAGCTTGATTCCCCAGAGGGCGTAGAATAATAAAGAGCTGGAAGGGGCCTTGGAGGTCTTCTAGTCCAACCCCCTGCTCGAGCTGCAGACCGTATACAATTGCAGACAAATAGTTGCCCAATCTCTCCTTAAAAACTTCCAGTATTGGAGGATTCGTGACTTCTTGTGGCAAGTTGTTCCACTGGTTAATTGTTCTCACTGTCAGGAAATTCTTCCTTAGTTCTAAGTTGCTTCTCTCCTTGGTTAGTTTCCACCCGTTGCTTCTTGTCCTGCCCTCAGGTGCTTTGGAGAATAGCTTGACTCTCTCTACTTTGGGGCAGGCCCTGAGATATTGGAAGACTGCTATCCTGTCTCCCCTAGTCCTTCTTTTCATTAAACTAGACCTACCCAGTTCCTGCAACCGTTCTTCATATGTTTTAGCCTCCAGTCCCCTAATCCTCTTCCTTGCTCTTCTCTTCACTCTTTCTAGAGTCTCCACATCTTTTTTACATCGTGGCGACCAAAACTAGATGCAATATTCCAAATGTGGCCCTACTAAGGGTTTGTAAAGTGATACTAATACTTCACGTGATCCAGAGTGATCCAAGGAGCTTGCCTGACCACGAAAGAATTGAAACAGCCTGCTAACACTGCTAACATCCTTTAAGGAAGAGCTTTAAGGAAGGGCCTGGTGGCTCAGCAGACTAAAGCATTGTAATTAAACACCAGCTGTCTGCAATTACTGTAAGTTTGAATCTCCCCAGGCTCAAGGTTGACTCAGCCTTCCATCCTTTGGTAAAATGTAAAATGAGGTAAAATGAGGACCCAGTTTGTGGGGGCAAAAAGCTGACTTTGTATAAAATATACAAAAGTATGAAGGCTATTGCTTAATGCATTGTAAGCCGCCCTGAGTCTCCGGAGAAGGGCGGCATATAAATCAAATTAAAAATATATATATATATATATATATATACAAAAGTA